>CM052284.1:2014930-2055926 GCA_028455765.1 Lasioglossum oenotherae | reverse complement strand
CCAATATAAAAATGCATTAAATGGCTCTTTAAATGCCTTTCTTTAAAAAGTGCATTGAACGACTCTTTAAATGCTTTTCTAGAAAACTGCATTAAATAATTCCTTACATGCATTTCCAATATAAAAATGCATTAAATGGCTCTTTAAATGCCTTTCTTTAAAAAGTACATTGAACGACTCTAATTGCTTTTCTAAAAAAATGCATTAAATAATTCTTTAAATGCATTTCTAAAATGATTTCTAAAATATACATTACATGTATTGCATTATATATTGCATATATGCATTAATGCATTAAATAACTCCGCAAATGCATTTTTTAAAAATGCATTAAATAATTCTTTGAATGCACTTCTGAAACGATACATTTAGAAAAATGTTTTTTGGCCCCCATGACACGAATCCGCAGAATTTGACGGACGACGTGTCAGTAACGTAATAAAAACAATTTGTTGCAGGTCCCCGCGCGTAGGTGGGCCCCTCTCGCAGTCGTTAGCGATGATCCCGCCAACGATGCACGGCCACGAATTCAATCAACCCCTGTCGAGGGTGGTTATGGTTCGTAAAACGGATCAAAGGACCTTCAGTAAGGGCCGAAGGGGTGGCGAGCCTCTTCTGGAAACGGTAACCAGGGAAACCGTCGAGCTTTTCAACGGTGGTAGAGCTGAAAGGAAATACACGTCCGAAACCAGAGACATCGTTACTCCAAAGTCGAACAGGTATGTATCGTTTTTTCTATCGAAATGATCGGAAGGGAACTATTAAGGGAGACCTAACTTCCTGCAGTCTCCCCTAGCAGAATTTAGTATAATAAATCCAGAAAGTCGACCCATAACTTCCCCCCAATTGCGAGAAATTGACGCTCCCCTCCTTCGCACCCCAAGATGTTACAAATTCAAACCTCTGTAAAAACGTTAAAAAATTTTTTCCGGGAACGAAACTTCCACAGAATCGAAGATTGAAGATTCCTCTTTAAAATGAGACCTTGAAAATTGATCTACGATTTTTTTACCCGTTTTATGGCAAAAAAAATAGAAACTAGCCGAACTAGTGGACCTAACTAATACGCCGCTCGTAGTTGTCCGTAGATTCTGCGTTCCAAGATCGATAACTCGGCCGAAAAAAATCCTAGATCAATTTTCAAGGTCTCGTTGTGAAGGGCAAACATCTAGCTTCAATTCCGTGGAAGTTTCGTTCCTGAGAAAAATTTGTCAACGTTTTTACAGAGGTTTCAATCCGTAGCATTTTTTAGGAAAAATGGGTCCTTGGTTTTGAAACTGCTGCATCGTGTAAAAATATCTTCGAGGAAAATGAACAACGGGGTGCGAAAGTAGAATGTTCAAGCTGTAAAACGAGTCCAAGTTTGATGCTGTACGATTGTTTCTTACAAAGTTATCGTAGGTTAAAGTTAACAATTTTTTCGAGTGCACAACAAAATACTACTATCCCAGATTTGAACATGATCGATTAACGAGTACGATTTTTAGAAGAGTCGCGGAGAACGTATCATTCGTTTCTGGGTAAGAATTTTTCAAGATTGAGAAATTATTTACGTATGCTCCTTTTGTTAATTTTCACTTTCTATAACCATAATCTTGTGTTTCGTTAGTTGCCAGAAGTGTAAGAAAGTTTAGCGGAGTTTAATCAGATTTTCCGTTTATTTAGATCCTGATAGAACAGACAGTACACATTATAGTATTATACATTTTGATTGTACATCAGTTTCTGTAAGTGTAAATTATAAATGTTTACAGTGTGTTCGAATTGAGATACTGATAAAGTTGATTTTTCAAAAATAATTCGGACACGCTGTATACATACTCGAGATCAATTAGACTGATCTTGTTGTTCAAACAATTCATGATTCTTCTGTAGTATATTGCTGGTAAGATAATTGATGTTTAGATCAGCTCATTGTCAACATCATTTGGAATTGCATGATTCAAAGAAAATTGATATTAGAACATTTCTCAGTTTGTTACTATGAGAATAACTGTTGCCTGTGAATATTAACTAAGCATGACATTTGTTGCTCACCGGTGAACGGAGTTGAACAATGCTTCATGTTGATCTTGTTTTAATTATTAACCATAACAAAGGGTAAACTTGACTTTACCGGACTCAACAATTTGTGCCTTTCTCCTATAAATTATGGATGTATTTGGTATGTAATCCAGTAGATTTGTACCCGGGGTGACTGAAGATCGAAGTTTCGATCCTGTAGGATCAATAGTTCAGGAGTTATGCTTGATTAAAGTTGAGCAATCTGCACTGTTTTTGGCAGGTAAGGACGCCGCCATATTGGTTTGTAGTGACGACCGCGAGCCGCTAACCTTGCCGCCCCCGACCTAATCACCATCCAACTCGATAAGCGGCGCGCGACCGTTACTACAAACCAATATGGCGGCGCCCTTACCTACCAAAAACACTGCAGATTGCTCAACTTTAATCAAGCATAACTCCTGAACAATTGATCCTACAGGATCGAAACTTCGATCTGCAGCCGCCCCGGATACAAATCTACTGGATTACGTACATCACAATTTATAGGAGAAAGGCACAAATTTAATTACAAATTAAATAACAAATAATCAACAACAAGCAATTACACACATAAAGAATATTATCCTTGTAAACTATTTGTACTATAGAACAAATAATGATAGTGTATAGTTTATACTAGAATTTTAATCCT
This sequence comes from Lasioglossum oenotherae, assembly GCA_028455765.1. Taxonomy (NCBI): domain Eukaryota; kingdom Metazoa; phylum Arthropoda; class Insecta; order Hymenoptera; family Halictidae; genus Lasioglossum; species Lasioglossum oenotherae. Next base: position 2,053,231 of record CM052284.1, on the reverse strand, counting down.
AACCTTCTTCGATCAACAATAAATCGCACGAGAGACGTGTGATCGATATTTTCATCCAACTGTGGAAATGATAATCCACGTACATTAATTTACAATTTTTAATCGTTCTCACACATATGAATTCTATTTTCAACACACGTAGACGTTACAAATACACTGGCACATGTTAGATTCAGATGTTCCGAGAGAAACTTCGAGCAGAAGTTGCAAATTGTTTGACGTACGTGCACAAAATGACGAAACAGTAAAATATTAATGAATTCGACGTATACGATAAAACAGAAAATGCAGAATGTTAAATAAATTCGACGGAGTGTCGCAAAACTATCGCGAGCGAACGTTCCGCAGATTAATTATGACTGCGGCGTTACCAATAATGGTAAAAAAAAGTCGTTTTTATCGAACACGATCGACGGTTGTGCCCTTACAGCCTGACCTCTTTACTTTTATATGCAATTTATGCTGTCCTTGCTTATGCAACTGAATAATGTCGCGAGTTGCATATTCCACAGCTCGATTAACGAACGTTGCGTGTCTAACGTGAAACTTCGCCGCGTCGAATCTTCGAATTATAAATTTTATTCGATGCCCGGTGCAGTTAGTTGCACAGCGACGCCGTTGAATTTGTCCAGACAGTATGTCTGCCATCTTCACTTTCAGCTCTTCGCAGGCTTGTTTGACTGGCAAATAAACTATACGCACTGGTCGACTCTTAACGATGCACTCCGCAAATATTGCATCGTCAGTGTTTGCCGATGCAGCCGGTAGCGAGGAAGTTGAATGCACAAACAAATAATTGTTGTTCACAGCACAACACAGCCAGACATCTCTATGGCCTTCAAGTGTTGCCTGAAACTAATGGAACAATTTTCGAGAGAGAATTGTTCGCATAAATAATTCGTATAACAAGCATCATTTCTCTCGGGACATCTTGAACATGAAAGCCGAACGATTCCCCTTACTTTGACGGTCGAAAGACAAGGTGGGAATGTTTTAGTACGGAACACTAATGTTAATTAATTTTTGGGAAAATCGAAAAAAGTCAAAGTAGGAGGACCTGTGACCCTCGAACGGTGGACCATTGTAGTGACGTGCATTTCAGTTGGGTCTAAACTGACCCACAGTGATTAATTAGACTGCGGATCTTTATGCATTTATGGCAAAAAGGTTACAATGATTTAAGAGAGCAAATCTATTTCGTCTCAGCTGGTGAAACTTATTAAAATAAGAACAAACTATTTACGTGGCTCCAGTCGCTTGCAATTGGTGCACACATTCTTTAACTGTTTCCTTTATCTCCATCGACAATTTGTTAATAAATTATATTGATGTTCTCAGCAGACTGGTTCGATCTGATGTTACATTATTAAATTCAAAATTTATATATCTAATATTATTTGATGGATTAATATTTATAAATATAGAGATATTATTAAATTGAAAATTTATATGTCTAATATTATTTTTGAGGGATTAATATTTATAAATTTACAAATATTATTAAATTCAAAATTTATATATCTAATATTATTTGATGGATTAATATTTATAAATATAGAAATATTATTAAATTGAAAATTTATATGTCTAATATTATTTTTGAAGGATTAATATTTATAAATTTAGAAATATTATTAAATTGAAAATTTATATGTCTAATATTATTCGGTGTTCGTATATCACAGGCATGAAGCCAACACGTGGTCATAAATGCGTAAAGAATTTCAAATAATTTGTTCACTTAGCAAAAGCAATTATATTAAAAATTTTTCTTGAAAATGTTCTAAAAATAGACCGAAACGTTGAGAATTTTGCGGTGATTTGCAAAATTGCTTAGTTCAGTAACATCAGATCGAACCAGTGCGCTGACAACATCAATATAATTTATAAACATTTTTTATTTTGCATAAAGATCCGCAGTCTGGTGATTATATTCGAGCTGGCACTCGACAAACTAATCGTTTCAACTTGCTGCTCGAATATTATATCATTCTGAATCTTACGTTTGCAACTCTGGGTCAAGATAGACCCGACCGCCGTCGTCGGGGGGTTCAACGGAACCTCTATTATCGTGTTGTGTACGTCGTAAATCGTTACCCCTTGTAGTATGCCCTCGCTCAGCGTAAACGGAACGAAAAAGAAGGTGGTTGGCTTTGTCGACCAGCTATCGCCCGAAAGGTATTCACCTAATCACCTAATTAGTATAAAATAGTAATTATAGTCTGGCCAGACAGCGGTCCCAACGAAGCCGAACGCTATAAATAAACTTCGTTCGATGATCGGGCGGGGAAAAGTCTCCCCTACTCTCTGTCTTTCTCATTTCGACGTCATCGTTCTTTTCGGGGCATCGTTAGGGTCGATGAATGGCCTTCTAATTAGTTTGAATGGTAATGAGTGTTGATGTAGGCAACGGCCGCGAAGCCGAGAGAAAGTTCGTCTAGCCTTCAGAATTTCTGAAAACGAGAGTCAACGGGTATACAGGGTGTCCGAAAAATGTTGTACCCGAAACAGGCGATTCCCAAAGTCATCTCGAGTAACTTTTTCCTTTGCGAAAATCTTCTCCGCCGCTTCGTTCGGGAGTTATTAGCGAAAAACACGGACCAGTCACAGCGCGGCATCTGCGAATAGGCTCCGCCCCGGCCCTGGGATCCGCCCACTGCAGTCGCGCTGCGATTGACCCGCGTTTTTCGCTAATAACTTCGAAACGAAGCGGCGGAGAAGATTTTCGCAAACGAGAAACTTGTTTCAAATGGTCTCGGGAATCTGGCCTTTCGAGTACAACACTTCTCGGACTCATTAAATAAATGAGACCAGCAGTTAGTTCCCTATTCGCCAAAAATTCCGCGAATAAAAATGTTGTGTGTAACAGCGGTCAAAAGACGATTAATGAAACGGCGTTCGAACCGCGCAGAAAGGTAGCGGACCGCGAAGCCGACGGCGCGCAACTTTCCAAATTTACGGTCGCTGGCAGAACAATGGGCATCGGTGCGTTCACCGTTAAATCTCTCGGTAAAGGGTTAATAAATTCCCGGTCGGCGCGAGGCAGAGCAAGAAAGAGGATGGAGCAACCTTTCTTCTGGTCGACCGTGGCCGTGGTCGAGGCAGCTCGTAGGAAGAAGGAAGTAAAAGCGAGCGGCGATCGCGTTTGCCGCGCGGCGAGCACAACTCGCCCGCGAAACCTTCGCGTAATTCTTTGATGCGTTACTCTCTCTCTCTCTCTCTCATGTTCTCTCGATTTCTCTCGGCTTCTCTGACGTTACTTCAGCACCTGATTGCTGACACTGTAAACGCGCTGAGCTGTTGCGTGACGAAACGAGCACACTCGAAAGAGCTTCTCGCATGTGAATGGCACTGATGGTAAAAATCGTTGAAAATTATTTCCATCTAGCTTGAACCCTTCTTCACGAAGTCCCAATAGAGTTTTGCTTGCCGCAACCATCGAAATCCATTTATTCTCACGGCAACGTCTCGATATATCCGAAATCTTCGGATATATTGCATACCATTGCAATACAACCTTGCACACCATTTTTCTATGTAATTATTTTTTAATGAAACGTTCGCCAGCATGTTCCCGACATTTCTGCGGTTAAAAAGAGTCCAAACACGATACGATTCGGATTGTATTCCCGGGTGTAATTCACGATTCAGTGGAGCCTCTCTTATCCGAACTGTTCGGCGAAGCGTTGACTGTGGAGGTTTCCTTCTCGGCTGGAGGATCTAATGGATCGTGAATGATCCGATCTATCAAAGGGGACACTCGGAATCGATTCTACGCTTTCTACGGTCCGCGTTCGGTCACTTATACCGAGAAGAGACCAGGACTCTCGAGAGTCTGTCCGTGTTTCGACGCGAATTGCCGCTTTAATGCTGCGCTTACTTGTTTAATTCGGTTTGATTCAGCATCCCGATGAGCGAGAAACGAGGCTGAAGAGAAACGGATGTTAATTCGCCGCCAGACGAATGTGTTTTGCTTGTCCGTCTGGAAACGTTGCGGCGAAGAGTCCCTTGTTAATCAGAGAAAGTAATGGAGCTGTTCTTCTTCTCCCTCCCCCCCCCCCCCCCCCCCCCCCCGCAAACGAAAATAACCGGGCAAACTTTTATTTTCTCTCTTAATTGATCCGCGTTTGTTGCTCCTCGTCGTGGGATTTCTTTTTTCTTCTACACGATTCTGAATCGTTCTGTAAGCCTGATATAATAATTTTCTGAGAGTGAAACTAACAACGCTCTGAATTCATGAGGCACGTTGCTGTTTATTTTGATCTGTTGGATAAAGCGACGTGTATAATATGACGAATCAACTAAATGAGTCACGCGAATATGTTTAATCATCCCAGAAGATCCTAGAAATTGCTTTTGTTCAATCAAACGGCGATAAGATAACATTGTTATCTTGCTGCGGATATAGCCATCGATCAATCACTGCAACTAGCAGTCGCAAGCCGAAATCTGATCGAGACCTTACAGTAGATTTCATTTGATAGAACCGTCCATTTATTTGTTGTTTGAACGTTTCGTGCCTGGTCTGCTAAATAAGTGCAGCAGATCTTCGCAACATGCAAGTGCCTGATACATTAGCGAGGTGTAGTATATAGTGAATGAATGAACAAATAACATTTACTTCGTCTAGCTTGTCTCATAAGGGACAATGTCCAAGTGTAGCACAGTGAACAAACACAATAAAGTAGTAAATAGTTTGTTGAAAAATATTTGACACGTAAGGTGGAGCGGGGTGAGCCCGCCCTAGTTTTCTAGTTTCCGGTGTGTAAAATCTTAACGTTCTTGGTATCAAACTCTTGCCACAGTTATTACTGATGAATTAGTGTTATGTAGGATACTAATTTTCCTTGAAAATTATCATTTCGATAGGATATTGTACAAAGTGTCAACTAGGACGCACTTGGCCCGAAAATGGGACAAGTCCGTCTCTGAGAGTTAAAAATACTTTTGATCCTCGTTTCAAGTGCTACAGGACAAGAAAAGAATGATTAACAAGCCTGCTATACAATGGTTCTTATTGCATTAAATTATATTGTTCAATTTCATAGTTATCCATACAATACGGACTAACCCCACCGTGATAGTACGGACTTGCCCCGTGTAGTAATATTTACGGGGCAAGATCATCTTAGCGTTTTTCTCAATACATTTTAATTTCATATTTGTTGCACTTACCTAAAATAAATTATAAACTATTGCACGTTCAGGGTAACCTCAAAGTTGTACGTGTAGAATAGTTCATAATTACTTATGCTACATTAATAAATACAAGCTAGAGAAATTTCGTTCATACAGCAATAAAAATAACCAATTAACGGACTTGCCTCGTAGACGAACTTACCCCACTCCACCTTATCTATTTTTTAGCTGCTAGCATTCTTGCTGAGGGGGTGAAAATAGCTCTCGATACAATATTAACCCTTTGCACTCGGTTGTCCCATCTGAGGCACCACTAAAAATTGCTGTACCATTATTCAAAATATCGTTTACATTATTAAACATAAAGGGTGAACATTACAAAGCGTTACAGACGAATATCTCCAAAAATATTCATTATACGCAAAAACGTTTCCGATGAAAGTTGTTCAATACCGAAGGGTACATCAAAGCAGAGTTCTCAAACAATAAATACGTGTGAAATATCTCTCAACGAACTGTATCCTGTACAAATTTGATAAAAATCAGCGTGTTACACTTGGGTAATGTACTCTGTTAGAGGTCTTTCACCCTGAATCACGAATAGCTTGAACGCATCGCTTTCAACGAGCCAAAAGTTCGAAATCGCTTACACACATCGCAAACCAAGTCGTAACTAGTCCCGTTGTCCCAAAGGGATTCCCTATAGAAGTCGTTTGTCAGAGACTGCACTGTGTTCCCACTGTGTTTCCACTGTCCCGAGAATGAAAGGCCCGTTGTCTTTCCCCATCCACCATGTAATCTGTTTAACTTTTGCAGGTCGAGGACGGATTCGGTCAGATCGAAGTCCCCCTTGACAGCGTCGCCGGCATCGCCAGGACCACTGTCCAATTCCCTTCATGGCAGTTTTCATGGTAGCTTAGGCAGCGATGGCATGTCCTACAGCAGCGCCAGGTCGTCCTCGGCGTCCCCCGACTCCGCAAGATGCTTGTCCACACCGGTAATTATGCTGTTAATAGTCTATTAAGTCTATTAATTAAGGGGATGAAGAGACAGCCCCCAAAGTGGGGATGAATAGCCTACTTCTGCTAATACATCTTGGGGGCTATTTTCACCCCTTCAGCACGAATGTCAGCAGCTAAAAAAATATTTTCCAACAAACTATCGGGTTGGCAAGAAAGTAATTTCGGTATTTTAAGTTGAAATAAAACCGCATTTCTTTATTCAAGCGATGAACTTTAATCGATAAAATATTTTCTTATTCTTTTTGGCAAAAGATCATCGGAACAGAAGGGGAAATCACTTATTCTATTTCACCTTAAACTACCGAAATCACTTTCTTGCCAACCCATAATATATATCCTATATAAATTTCATTAAAACCGGTGTGTTGCAATTTTTATTGTGCATTTACTTTCTAAAAATGAACGCCACGTGTGCTTATTTCTCTAGAAGTTCCAGAAATTGGGGAAATATCGCACCAGAATGGCACACCCCTGAAACGTGAACCGGGGTTCGGTAGAAGAATCATTCCCGAAGCTGACAGTCGTAGATTAGTCACCGTTGCGAGAGTAACGATTTCCCAAGGCGATGCACGAGAGCATTCAGACATGTCTCTCGAAAAGGGAACGGGCCTGAGTCATCGACAGATGGCAATGTACCTTGATGTCGCTCGTAGGTACTTTCGGAGGCGTCGCGTGCCAACGCAGCGATCATTCAGAAGTCATCATTACGATGGATTATCGAAAATTCCCAATAGAAAACAAAAATTCCAGAGCAATTCTTTCAGACGAATCCTTTCGAAATTCTCGCAGGAAGATTCCGAGAAATGCAATTCAGAAAATTCTTCCGAAAAAGGACTCGTTATCGTCGATTTTCCCGTTACAATGCCTCCGCACGATTTTTCTCGCGCGCCGCGTCATGATTAATTCATGTGTTCACAGCTCGCTAACTTCACTGGCTCGGTTTCTCTGCAAATTCGCGAATCTCCCGTAATCAAAAAGCAAGAAGACTCGAAATCCCTAGTTTCTCTATCTCCTAGTTGCTGTGTGCCACTTCGCATGATACCCGCATTATACTCCGCTATCAGGAGCCGCGTTTTATCAAGCATCAGGCGAGCCGCTGCTCTAGATTCGCAGGGAAGTAAGAGTTGCATGTGCTACCGGTTTCGCGGATACCTAAAGTGAGCTAAAACTTCGCAGCATTCTCGTTTTTCTTTTCGGGGCAGATTATCCGAACGGATAGCGTCGTCGCTGTCAAACGTCAGGTATTTTATTGCACCGCCGGCCGGTTACACTTTCACCTGGGGATTCGAACAATTTCGGAGCCGAACGAATTCCGGGAGAAACGCGTAACCGTTTTCTTCCGTGGCGTGTGCTGCTCGTGCTGGAAATGATCGCCTTTCCGATAGGACGACGGGAAATCGTTCCTGCCAGTCAGTCATCTATCCATTGACCATTCCACATCTAGGTTATTGGGAACCGTCATCGTCTTTATTGCTGCCTACGCGTCATTTTGTTTTTGAATAGTCGCCGCGCCGCTTCGGCCGAAAGCTATTTATCTTCGTGAAATGATCGAGGCGATCGATCTTGTTGGCTTTCCCCCGATTTCATCCTCGAGTGATACTTAGCGAATCCGCGGCGAACGACTCCGAGATTTATAGCGCTTATGACGCCTCGGCGTAGGTCGTTCGTTTAGAGAAAATAATTAATTTAAACTCGAGACCTCCCTCGATTTCCCTTAATTTTTACACGCAGCATTATCTCCGTATATAAATAACTTTCAAAGGACCCGTGCTAAAAAGATGTGTTAACATCGGACCGTTAACTGGGTCGTTTCTCGATCACGAGCGCCATTTTGCTAGAAGTCAGTCGTAACGTACATTGTTTTTCGATCCTCGTTCGGCTAAATCAATTATGCGACACTCTCTGTGTTTGTTATAGATAACAAAGACTGACACACGTAAACCGTCTGTGCGCAGATTGGGCCCACCGAAAGAATTCATCAACGTCTGCCTCGAGACGCACAATTACTTCCGCTCGAGGCATGGAGTGCCACCTCTTCGCCTCAGCAAACAGGTAAAACGACATAATCATCGAATTCCCACCTTTTTCTCGTTAGGTATACTCTTCAACTCGCTAACGGTTTCATTAGAAACGGGTGGTGTCGGTGTTGTGCAAACGAATCGCCATGCAAACACGGGGGAGGATCTAAAACGAAGCTGAGCTGTCTATTTAATAGACAGCGGATCTTTATGCTAAATGAAAATGTTCTTCCTGAATTGCAACAAACTCGAGTCAAATAGTTCTCTTTCTTATTATGTTTAATAGGTTGAAAATAATGTAACAATGTTTCAAAATTCTTCTAACGTTGGTCTAGAAACTGTTTAGGAGAACTGTTTTAAATAATGTAACAGTGTCTTTAAATTCTTCTAATATTTTCACTGTCTTAAATAATATAATAGTGTTGTTAAATTCTTCTAATATTTTTTCACTGTCTTAAAAACGGTCGGATTTACTTACTCGCGACGGCCGAGTTTCGAAGTTTACGCCCCCTCGACCCCGCTGCGCGTCTCGCTTTCCGTGGCGGTTCTAGCTCGGAGCTCCTCAGGCGCGTTAGTTAGTTCTCCTAGAACTAGGGCCGCCACGGGGAGCGAGACGCGCGGCCCAGTCGAGGGGGCGTAGCCTTCGAAACTCGGCCGTCGCGAGTAACTAAATCCGCGAGCGGTGTCTTAAATAATATGTGTTTTCCAATTCGTCTAACATTTTCACTGTTTTAAACAACACCTACCCATTTACGTCGTAAATCCATACAATCTACTAACTTAATGTAATTTATTTATTTCGCAGTTATGCAAAACGAGTCAAGATTGGGCCAACATACTGGCGACTAGGGGTAGGTTAGAGCACAGGGCGAACATCGACTACGGCGAGAATTTGTACTGCATGTGGAGTTCGAACCCGAAGACCGTGGTCAGCGGCGATGAACCTGTAAACGAATGGTGAAAATCAATCAAAATAAATGTGAAAAATCAATCAATATGTAAATACTTAATATATAAAAACCAAATTGTCCTCCAGGTACGGGGAAGAGGCGCAGCACCAGTACGGAAAAGAGCCGACCACCCTGAAGACCGGCCACTTCACCCAAGTAGTATGGAAAGACAGTACAGAGTTAGGCGTCGGGATGGCCAGGAACCGGAACGGCGAAGTTTACGTGGTCTGCAACTATAATCCTGCTGGGAACTACCTGGGTAGCTTCACGGAGAATGTCCTTCCACCTGGAGGCTCCAGTCTTAGTAAAAAGATATCCTTTATGCCGCGATACACCATGGACGATCAAACGTGGCAACAGGAAGCTTTGCTGGCTCATAACGAGTATAGAAGACGACATCGTGTCCCTGACCTGAGGTTCAGCGCTGAATTAACTTCTGCTGCCAAGGTGTTTTTCAACAATCGACTTAATAATTTTTTAATAAAACCATCGCCAGAATGTTCCCGACATTTTTCCAATTGAAAAGAATCCGCACACGATACCATTCCGATTGTATTCCCTCGTGTGATCCATGTTTTAGTGGGAACTTCTGCTATCCGAACTCTAGATAGCCCGAATGACCCAGCGTCGAGAGCAACGCCCGATTATCAATTTTTCTTTCTGTATCGACAGGCGTGGGCGAACACGTTGCTGGACACGAACAAGCTGATCCCGCAATTATCGTCTCCGTATGGGGAAAACATCTACTCGATGCAGTGCTCCGATCCGAAGCTAATTGTACCGGCACGGGAGGTGGTCTCGAAATGGTATTCCGAAAAGAAGGATCACAAGTTTGGCACCGAGCCAAAAGTCCTAAATACATGTGCGTAGAATGCGGTATAAAAAGAAATCCCGATATTCGCTTTAATAACATTCCGCAGACAGAAATGGCCCCCTTCATATAATGACCTTGAGAAGATATTCTCCTTTTACACGCAAGGTACAGGCACCGGTGATTGATCTCGTGTCAGTGGTTGACCATTCTTTCTAGAAAGGCGCGATAGATAAATCTAGTTTCTCATATTAATTAATAACGTTCTGTAGACAGAAATGTCTAGCCCCTCATCCGGATCTTTATGCAATTATGGCTTCCGAGAATCTTCAAAATATTCTGGAATATAAAGTTCGACAGATTTTGCTACGATTTTAATTTATTTCAGATCTAAAAACGGTACCGCCACGGAAAATAAAATTCTATTTGATTCGACCTGCTTAAAATTCGTCTACAAACATTGCAAATTGCATAAACTTCCGCAGTCTAACTATTGTTCGCGCAGAGAATTTTTCTCAACCGGTCAACTATCAATCTATAATTTAAACATATCGTTATATCGTTTTCATATTAACATAGTAAGAAACAAAATGATTCTCTATTTTACTCCAGTTCGTTGCAATTCAGGTAGACAACTTTTAACTCGACTTATTGGACACTTTGTAAATTGGTTCTTTGGAACAGGTCATTTCACGCAAATCGTATGGAAGAACACCACCGAGATGGGCATAGCAATGGCGAAAAGAGACGGCAGTTGCGTAGTGGTAGCCTGCTATCATCCGAGGGGTAACATTGTCGGACAGTTCACGGAGAACGTGTTCAAGGCTATCAAGAGCACCTGTTAGACCAACGTATCCACGGACCGTATAGTTTTTAACAAACGTTTGCGATACACCTTTTGTAATGATCTTTTTAGTTGACTTTTATACAAATCGTGCGTCCAATTCAGGAAACTATAAATCATAATTAGACAGTGGATTTGATGCGTTTCTGACAAAAATGATGTTATATTATTTTCAATCCACTAAACAATTCGCTGTCTAATCGTAATGTTCGTTAAACGGTGACTTTATTGGACTACTTAATTACTGATTTCATTTCAGGATTAATAATCCAATAATATAATAACAAATTCCTCGTTTCCTTGTATGAACAGATACAGTGTTTGAAGAATAGCGAATACATTTTTTAGTCCCGCGTTCACCACTTTTATCTTGACCGCTAATGAATTGCAATTAAAAAAGAACATTTCTTTTCACGAATTTTGTATTAATTATCGACGCAGCGCGCAAACGCGTTCCACCAAAGATATAATTTACGTTTGCGGACGTTTCTTAACATTTTACACGGTCGAGTCATCCCATCCCACAATCTTGTCGATAATGTATTTAAATGCTGTATTTATATAATCGTATATAGAGACGACGATACGCATAATATATGTATATAACACAAATGTTCATACACATAGAATAAAAAAAGACATTCCACATACTAGACGTTATCACTTTGTCTCTTTTCGACGAGTCAGCCGATAGTACATCATTCGTCGATGACGATGATGTTCTATCGCGTTCTCGTCGGCCAGATTCACTGCGAATTATTTATATATTAATTTAAACGTAAAATTGCGCGAAAACAGCGAACGTTGTTTTTGATATGTGACATATTTCTGCCGATAATTACGAAAGTGGACTAAGTGAACATTTAAGAAAAATGAGTTTAATTCAACGTAATCTAGAATATCCTTCTCCTTCATAAATATCTCAAAACGAGAAATATACTTGGATCGCTTTCATATTTATGGACACATTTGCAGGCGAAGATGATCAATCAAATGACTTTTATTCTGTAGCAGTCGTAAATGAAATTTTCATACATTTAATATATATATATAACTATGATAATATTACTGTGAGCTTGATTTCTAGAATGGTTGTGTACAAGAAATATTTGAAATCTGTTAGGTAAAATCTTTCTTTATTGTTTATATGCTAATCGGCACTTTGTTTCTTTAAAGAGAAAATATGGACAGAGATGCGATCTTTGTAGCTAGAAAGTGTAGTATTAAAATAAGAAATCGGTCGACGACCGATCGTTCCTTCGCTCCTTACCTCAACATCTCGCAAAACGAGAAAAAGCGTTTGTAATGATTCTCACGACAATACTTATTATTACGTCTACGTAGCATACAAAATGTCGAACGAAGATATTCGAATAATTTATAAACGTATGTTCATTATACAAACTCTTGTTTTCATTTCAACCACGTTAAAACACACGCACCGAACTCTTCGATCTTATTTTATACAAACGTGTTTACTCTCTTTCTCCACATTGAATTGCACTATTCTCCGAGAAACGACACGTGTAAGATTTCAACGAGAAATTCTCGATCAATAAACGCTTTTCTATTTTCATTCGCTAAATAATTTCTCGTTCAACACGCTGGTGATTTCAAGGCGAGACCTGCACGAGAGACAAGTCCAATTAATAAACGTTATATGCAAAAATTTTACCGACAGATGTGCGCTTAACTTATTGACTGTTCTACCGTATTTGCGAATAGTGTAATAAAAACAGTGGGTTTCGTCGTCAGAGCATCATGAATTCGACTATATCCGAATTTCTAAATAATGTGTATTCGCGCCGTAACAATATTGCAATCGTAATTTAACATTAGGTACAAAAATAAATAAATTTTTCAAGTGTACGCAACTAATCGACAAGCAGAAAGTCGAATTCCTAGAGTAATGAAAAGAACCTTCAATTCGATACTTTCGAATGGCAAGAGAACGAACACAGTTCCGAAGTTAATGTATAATTTGTACGTAAGTATATGGCCGTCGATGCGCACTCGAAGCTAACCTCCTAAAAACAAATGATGAAACGTATTTACTCGCTAAGTGGCACTTTCTTTTCGTTCGACGTTGGTCGCTAAATGCGTACGATACAATATTACAAAAAGAAGTCGAACGTACGTACGAATAGAAAACAGTATATGATAAAATAAAAAATAAAACATACGCGTTTTATTCGTCCTAAAGATGAAGATAATCTCGAACACCGGTTCTCGCGGTACCCATCAACTTCTTATCAATAAATATGTGCATAAAATGATATACATATAATTTAATATATGCCTAGGCTTAGTCAAGAGACAAATGGACACGCGAGTCGTTAGCTGCTAATTTAACAAGTGTCTTCTTCACTCGAAGAATAGGTAACCGCGCCGCTGACTTCCCGTGCCAGCATTCTTTTATTAGTTTGCCCAAACCGGCCAGCGTCTGCAACACATCGAATAATTCATTATCCTGTAAGACTGAGCGAGTGGTTAAATAATTTATAACTTGGTAATTACAGGATCAGAATGCCATCTGTTGGGGAGCGGCGGTCTGCGATGATCCAGGCACACTAATTTCCGCATTTCCTCGATGGAAGGTTCTTGGTTGCTAGGAAGCCACTCGGAATATGGTGCCATGTACTCAAGCGCTACACCGTTGCTTATACATCTTCGACAAACCTCCCAAAGTACCAGGCCTAAACTGTAGATGTCCGCTCGCCTGAAGTTTTCTAAACATTCCATGTTTATTCTGGAAATATAATACGGCGTTAGTTATTATAAGACTGCGGATTCTATGCATTTATAACAAAAATTGTTATGTACAATTTAAAGCAGTGGACATATCTACAAGATTTAAGAACATCAACATATCAATTCCAGTTTAATAAAATAATTAAAAGAAGTAAGAAATTTACATTCAGCTTCTGTGTCTTGGAATCGATGCAGATATTTTTTATTTTGCATAAAGATCCGCAGTCTAGTAATTATTATAAACACATTCCCGATCCGTGATTATTTATTGCATAATTTTTAAAGATCATGGTACATGATCAAACACTTTTTAACGGAACTTTCAATAGCAACAGCAATTTTCACTGTGAACTAACAAGTCACCCTCAATAACGTAATCTAATAGTTTCATTTGAGATTGTAACGTAAAAGAAAATTTCTATGCTTTCTTTTGGTACAGCACAATTATGGAAAATCCTACTAATAGGCTTCCAGTTCAATATTATACATAATATACAATACATACGTTTGCTCGAGAATCTCGGGGCTCATGTACCGCTTCGTACCCAGCTTCAAGTCGATTCTATCCGTGGATAGACGATCTTGCGTGACAGCTAGCGCGAAGTCGGCGATAACGCAGCCCCCGTTAGTCTTAACGAGAATGTTTTTCGACTTCAGATTACGGTGTGCCATGGCTGGCTTCCCCCTAGTACCATGAATCTCCGTGTGCAAGTAGAGTAAACCATTTACGATACTCAAACAGATATTGAGCATCTGATGGTGCATCAACGTATGATGCGATCTACTTAAGTAATCGTAGAGCGAGCCCATAGGGTGGTAATGCGTTACCAACCATAATTGAGTACAGCTCGCTCTGCTTGTCATATCGCTTCCAACGTAACCGAGAATATTGTCGTGTCTGGATGGCAGTAACTGCGAATAGACCTCTGTTTCTCGAGCCCATGCTGCCTCGTCGCGTGAAAAATAAATCTTCACTGCGACATTCTCGCCGTGCCACACGCCTCTCCACACTTCCCCACCGAAACCACCATTGCCTCCGCTGCCAAGGCACTCTACCAACGATACTTGCTTCGCCAGTGTTCTCTGTACCAGCAGTGGCAGACCCGAACCCGAACCACTGGTTAGGCTTCTTCCGTCCAAGTATTCCTACGAATAACATTATTTCGTAGAACTTTCGAGGAATTGATAAAAATAACACGAAGAACCTAGCCCTGCTTATTCTTAAAAATAAAACTGGTACGTCAAAAGTTCTATAGAGATTTATATCACCTTTAGAGTGCTATCGCCAGCTGCGGTCGCTCTAAGCTCGTGGGCAGGACACGTGGGGACCGACGTTGGAGAAGAGAATGAGAAATGTAGATACGACGACTCCATCTCGGACTCTATAGCGAGCTTGTTACGCTTAGCAGTCAGAGGCCGTTTTCTGCGCGTTCTGCACACCAATAAGTAAAACAACAGTCCTCCGGCGACCACACAAAATCCGACCATCAAACCCAAAATCGCTAATGTTAATTTAATCGTGTAGTCTTCTTTAACAGCATCTGCGGAATATATGCAAGTTTGAGCGAACAGATAAAGCGAACAGATCGGAGTTACGCGCACCTACCTCCGCTATAGTCTTGCAATATTGGAAACGGCCCACGATTACAAAAATCTGTTTGACAACACTCGACGAAATATTGGGTACCACTTACAGGTCCGCTAACGTGTCTTTTCTTGTTACTGTTATTGTGATTAGCATGCAGCGGCTGTTGCTTATTGCATATTAGTAACATTTGGTCTACCGACGAGGTACACCCTCTGCTTACGCTTATCGTACCATCTGATTGTTTCACTGTTGACTTCCAGCACTGCAATACAAAGAATTGATATTCACTTTCTCAGTAACTAAAAGTGCTAGAAAATACAGAAATACAGAAAATATTACCGTAACTGCATTAAAGCAGAACTTATTGTACGAGCAGTCTGGTCCGTCGCAGATGTGACACTTTAGACGTTGCAATCCAGCAGAGTTATCGTTACTGTCTACAATATCTACGGACTTTTGCATATCCTCATTTTCCGAAGAGAAATCGTGCTCCGCTAAAGTGAAACTCTCCTTTTCTCCTGAAACAAGACTCCCGTTAACACTTGACCTACTGGAATAGCAATAATTGTGCTGTACCAAAAGGGAAGCATAGAAATTTTCTTTTACATCACACAATCTCAAATGAAACTATTAGATGACGTTATTGAGGGTGACTTGTTAGTTCGCGATAAAAATTGAAGGTTCCATTAAAAAGTGTTTGCCATGTACCATGGATTTTTCAAAATTATGCAATAATCACCGGTCGGTAATGTGTTAAGCATCGAAATGGAAGTAAAATCCAAGTACTTTCAAATGTAAAACGACAAACATGAAATTGTGTACGATGTTTCTAGCCTTTAGACAGCGAACAAACATTTCACAGTTTCACAGATGATTCTTTATGTATCAAACTTGAAGTGAAGAGGATGGAAGAAGAACGCGTACGAATGGTACTTCACGTTTCATTGTTGTAATAGATTCTGTGGTTGGAAACATTGTTACGTACCTGTACATTGTTCAAATACCAACAATAATATGAAATACATGATAAACAGAGAATTCGCCATTGCCATACACATCAAAATATTAGGTGGATCGAGTCAAATCAATACTTTTGGGTATCCTTCGCGTGGGGATCGATCCATGGTATATTCAAAACGGAATTTCGTTGTTGTAACAGCTATTTAGAAGAAAAATTAAATATATATACAATCGACATTGAATTGGCGGTTTTCCGACCGAGAAAACGAACGTCCGCAGATGGCGCACTTATCATTTTGTCCCGTTCACATAACAATAATCGTCAGTGTTGCCATAAGTAGTGAGTATATGAGAGTGGTGCTCACACGCCCGGGTTTTGGCCATCTTGTCGGTCGGTGCTCAGTCGGTGCTTTAGGTATACTGTTTTGTGTCGCACGATCTGCAAAACCGACTCTACCGCAGACAAGGTAAAGTAGTCCGTGTCTTCGGCTCCGGCATAATGCTGCCCCCACACTAAATTCTACACACTCTGATCCGTATTCGTTTTTTCAGGATTGTAAGGCTGCGGGATGCGCTTTCTCATTTCTCGATAATATAAAGATGGGATTTTTCAGTAGTTAAAAGCGCTAGATAAAAGATCATTCTAGGCCGCAATCGCCCTAGAAAGTCCTAACCCAGATACGATGTCTATGTAGACAATTCTAAATAGACAGAATTGGTAAATCAACACTTGCTTCAACATTGCGTGTGAATTTTAATTCCAAAACCTCGTCAATGTGAAGTAAGAGCAATATAAATGATTATATGCTTGACTGTTTTAAAATAAAATGATAATTGTAAACAAAGTATACTGTAAATTATTCTTACATTACAAACTTTTTATTACTTATACATAGCATTATCAGTTTTATTATCTCTTTGTAAATTTAAATGATTTATTCGTAAGAAATTAATTATTAATGTAGCATATAAATATTAACATTTGTATCACTTAAGTGATTTTATTCATTTAAATCAATATTGACGTAGTGCACCACGTCTAATTGCTGGTTGCCGATTCGGCGGTGTAATAGAAATGTCTAAGTAATCACCGATTGTGAACCTGTAATCATACACAGAAAGAACATGATTTAATATGTTCTTAGAATCGTGCTTACTTGATAGAATACAGTTACCTTGCTTGCGCTAAAGTTTTGTTATCATCTGCACCTTTTTGTCCCGAACAAGTAACACCTATTTCACGCATACGATACCCAGAATTACGTAGTTCAGGAGTTACCAATGAAAAATCGAAATATGTTCCTTTACTTCGAGCATCTGGATTAACTTCTTTAACTAATCCTGTAATCTCTCTTAACGTTGCATCCATCCTGTGAACCAAAAAATAAGAAAATTGTAACTTTGCATGTTTAGAGTATAAATCTCTGCCTTTTATTTGTTTATTTATAATTTTTCAGCTTGTGAATATTTTAAAGATATTACCATGTATATATTTGCAATTCATTCGAAGGAACGTTGCCTCTACTATATTCCATTATATTATGATGTCTACCTGTGTTACAAAATACTCTGAGTAACAGTGGACATGTCTAGAAATGAAGTAACCAGAATTAATGTTACTAGTGAACAACATAACATTTTGCAAATGATCTATAATAATATATCCACAAATGTTTGCATACCTTTTCTCTATCAATGGGCTTTTCTGGCAACTGTTTCTCATCTACCACCATGGATTCTATAGCTGATGTCATTATTGAAACAGTTATAAAAATCTAGATATTTTCTAAAGAAATAATCTATTTGTTTACTCCAAGTTTGAGATATAACGTTGCACAGCGTCTGTTTACTAAATAGCAGATGTATAATCAGAATATGGACTCTTGACAAAGTTTAAGGCTATGTTTCGTAACTTAATGAGTCGTAACGCCAGAGAGCGCTGACATCATTTTTCTTCGAGATCTACTGTATAATAAATAACAGTATAACAGTATAACAATAACCAGAGAGTTGTAGAAATATACATAGAATACAATTTTTTTATATGAGGCTTTGTTTTCAAGAAAATCGACTTTGAATTTTCGCCGGGTACGCGTGCACTTCAGTGCACTTGAACACGTCTCGTTATAAAGCAGCCCCTACACGTTAGAAAAAGGTTATGTTTAAAATAAAACTCTACAATATAGAAAGAAAATATTGTTTAAAAGTATGAGTACACAAAGAGGGAATTCAAATCGATCAAGACCACAAAAATATATAAACCATACTGTTTTTAAAAATGATTTACACGATAAATCGCATAAGATGAAAATGATCAATAGCATCGAAGTAGCGAATGTTTGTGAAAGATGTAAAGAAATAATAGAATGGAAAATTAAATATAAGAAATATAAACCATTAAAGACACCTTCGAAATGTATAAAATGTGAACAAAAGTCAGTAAAGCAAGCCTATCATAACATCTGTTCATCTTGCGCTAAAGAAAATAAAGTTTGTTCCAAATGTGGTGCTCAAAGTGAGATTATCGAAGGAAAACCTAGCAAGGAAGAATCTATGAAGTTAGACGCCGAATTACAAAATCTTCTTAAAGAATTACCTGAACGAAAACGCAGAACGTTCATACGTTACATGAACCGAAATGGTACAAATATTTCAAACTATACTAATCGAAATACTTTTTATATAGCTATGGCCTAAATATATTGGGACTCCATTTATTTCAGTACGCAATTAAGGGGGTAGTCTCGTTTCCTGGAAACAAGTCTACCCCCTCTCAGGTCCAACTGTTCAAATTCAACTTGTAATTAATTGTTTTTCATAATTAATATAACACATGTTAAAAGTATCAGACAAATGATTTTCTGAATACTTTTCTTACTTGTTAAGACTAAGCATTTCTCAATACATATATTATGTTATGGTTGATTAATTTTGTTTTAATGTAAGTAAAGAATTCATTTACTAAGAAACACGAAGGAAGAAGATGGAATGGATATGAATTGTTTCTACTCTGATGGATTCATATAAATGGAGTTCTATTGTACATATATTAGTATGTTTTTCATTAATAAGTATCTCTTTTACAGCCACAAATAAGAAAAACAATTCAAGAACTAATAATCATCAAAGTAAATGCGAAAGTGAACAAAATGAAAGTACAGAAGAAAGGAAGGATGAACCTGATGCAGTGTCTATATCTAAAGACGATTTATTATTGAAGTTAAAATTACTGGTAGTTAAAAATGATGATGATGATGAAAACGATTTTGAACATGATGATAATTGGGACTCTGACTCGCTCACGTAACAATAAGTTATGACATGTTTTCTATTGTTAATTATGCCTTGTTATAATACGATATTTTAATATATTTTAGTATTCATAAATATGAAAAAAATTGTAGAACACATTGATTGTAACTTTAATACTTAAATAATTATATTAACTGGAGCAATTTAAATGAAACCACCTAGATATGTCTGTGTTATTTATAAATGCATATTCTTCGATTTCTCAATCAGGAGGTAAAATGGTGCCTTTATCGACGTAGAGATGAACTACAAGAAGTAAAGTGGCGCCTCTATCGGCATAGAAAAAAAATTTCTTCTATAAAAACATACACTTTTTTGTTATTTATAAAGTATCAAGAGCCAAATTGCAAGAAGGGCACTGTACGAAGATGCGGAATAATACAGAGAATATTTCCGCACAAAACTTATCAAAAAATATTGCTTCTTCACTCCACAAAGTTGTAAATTCATCGAAAAATCAAGCTGCTTCGTAATCTCTGTCTTTGTCTCTCCTGCGAGTGACATATCTCCGTCTCTCCTTCCAGGATCTCTTTATCCTTGTCCAGGAGCTTCTTAATTTTGCCGCCTCTGTAGCTCCAGTCACTTGAAATTGCTCGAAATTTTTGCTGTAACTCCTGCGTACTCTTAAAACTATCTTATTTCCTAACTTTTATATCTTTCGCTTATACCTATTTAGTCTATATGTATACATATATACAACTAATACTAAAAAGATTAAAGCTAAACAAAAGGGAGAAAGAAATAAAAAGATAATAAATAAATAATTTAAAACTACTGCGGTCATTGTCTTCCTTTCACCTACACACTGAATTGCAAGGGTGCGGGATTCTCATTTCTCGATAATACAAAAATGGGGTGTTTCGGTAGTCAAAAACGCTAAATAAAAGATCAATCGAGACCGCGATCGTCCTCAAAAGTCCTATTTTACGTTTACGAGGCGTTAAATAATTTGCATTATTTGGCAGCGCAATTTGAGTTACTCAAAAGCATAAAGCTGCGACAGCTACATGCTGCCAAGCAATGCAAATTATGCCACGTAAACGTAAAAATAGGACTTCTGAGGGCGGTCGCAGCCTTTGACTACTGAAAAAGCCTATCTTTGCATTATTCAGAAATGATAAGGCATATCCCGGACCCTTGCAATCCTTGAAAAACGAGTCCAAACTCCAAACAAACTCTACTTGAGGAACTTCAAGGTCCTGAATAGTTCGCTCTGAATATAACGTTCAATATTGCATGTACTCTGAATATTGTCTGTAGTAAAGTATTTGTCATTTTCTGTTCACGAAATTGATAATGTTTTTGTATTGTGTAATATTGTGCATGTCTTAACAAATTATTTCATAGTACAAAAATGGATAATAAAGAAAATAAAGCAAAGCTCTTAAGCTGTATGGTAAAAGGTAAATATCACGTAACTATTCAATTTAAGTAGTAACTATAACCATCTTTGTATTTATCATTGTAGGTATTTACTAGGTTCCGTTACCATTTTTTAATTATACACACATACACAGGGTGTTCCCTCTGTAACACGACGCAACACAAAACACAATTTTTCACCCACTTGCAGCCATCCGACAAACAAAAGTTTACAACAAGAGTTGCAGAGTACGGAGTACGCAATAGATATCAGTAAAAAAATGTCGAAAACAGTTCGTTTTTATGGCGAAATCGAGGTCACCTTGGCTTTAAAAAATAGGAACATATACAATTGTTTTTACCATAAGGTCATTCCATACCAAATCGATCAGTTTTTGCAGGCACCATCGTCGATTTTGTTCTAAATGAAATATGTTGTAGTCCATGTGAAATTAGAGGGGGTTTAAGTCATCATTTTGACGGTTTCGAATTTTTTTAGAAATGCCAGGCCTTCAAAGTTTTCAATTTCTGCCCATTTCGGCCAAAACGCGCCTCACTTACGAATTTTTATCTCAGGAACTATTTGTCCGATTGAGCTGCATTTTTTTTTTTGTTTTATTCGGAAAGGATTGGGCTATTACAAAATAATTTTCAGGCCTGGCTGACTGGGATGTTAGTAATTAATGTACTCTATGCAACGAGAGGTATCACAGTAACAAAAAACCAAGAATACTTTCCATTTGAAAAAATGTTTAGGGCCTCCTTTCTCCCTCAAAAAATGTAATACATACTAAAATATTAGCTCTCCTTAACTATATATTTAATTTAAAAAGATATTAATCTAATATCTTCATTAGATTCTGAGAAAACAGCTTGTAACACTTTATCTGGTACACCCTGCATATACATATACATATAGTATATATACACACACGCACATTGTATTTAGTTACATCAATAATTTAAGTAGTATTATTGCTTATTGAAACTTACTCAAGTCAATAAAGGTGTGCGCATACCAGAGCGTCTCGAGAAGGCCGTGGATCGTTTCGAGAAGGCCGCGGCCGTCGACGGACAAGAAATCTCTAGCGAGCAGGGCTCCATGCTGTGCGCGGCAGAAAAAAAGGTCTCCGTGCCAATAGGCCCCTTTACCTAAAAGAATTGGGAAGCCCACGGAGACCTTTTTTTCTGCCGCGCACAGCCGGCCCGCTAGAGATTTATTGCCGCATGGACGTCCATCGACGGCCGCGGCCATCTCGAGACGATCCACGGCCTTCTCGAGACGCTCTGGTATGCGCACACCTTTAAACTCTGTTTAATGTAATCAATATTTTTTATTTTTCTAATCATGTGTTGTAGGTCCTGGTCCAGTGTACGAGTTACGGACTTTAGTCGGATATGATGGCCATTGCTTATCCCGTAATAGAGGTCCAGCATACAGTATGCGATACCGTACACAATTAGTTGTACCAAGTGTAGGTCCTGGACCACGGTATAATGTTGCGAAACTAACAAATTATGGATTGGATAATGCACCTGCGTATACAATAGCTGGTAGAGAAGTGTTCAGAGGTAAATATGCTATTAATAATTCGAGACTTCCGATCGAGTAAATAATGTCTGCCTATCCCACACAATTATTTTCAGTAAGAGATTCAGGACCAGGACCAGGAGCTCACCATCCAGAATTATGTCCACCAATGAATCACAGCATTAGACCTCCTGGTTATAGTATTAAAGCCCGGGGTGAAACGAAAGTTAGTGGTATAGGGCCTGGTCCAAATGCATACATTTTACCAACGTGTATCGGTCCCAAAATTCCTGATAAAACGGCACGCGGTGCCTTTACTATGTGAGTATACATATACATACAGTAAAGTCCCAATCTAACAATAAACGCGACGGAGGTGACCGTTCTCAGTCAGTTCGTCTACCCCTTTCACTGGGGGAGACGCCCTGCGAGAGGCCAAGAAGCTCGAGCTGCCTTGTTCGCCGAGCAGTGTAAACATGCCACGTAATCCGATACCGGGTCGGGTATATCGGTGTGAACCACTACTAATTCAATTAAAAAACTTCTATATTTCTCATTATTTTATTTACGAGACTTTCACCAACTTATTTCTGGCATTTTTCTGATTAAAATCACACCATTTGATCCACGGACCGGTACCGGCCCGGGGGTTGGGGACCACTGGTTTAATTGACGGGTTGGAGTAACTTTAGGACACAGAGATAAAACGACCGCGACGACCGGCAAAAATTCAAAACTTAATGTTTCGTTTAAGATACCGATGCGATGTTAACTTTTTTTATTTTCAACTGTGTTCGTTGTTATAATAAATTCCAATTACATTTTCTTATCGCAGGGGTTCCTTTCACAAAGGCAGATATGACTATGTTAGTCCTGGTCCAGCAGCGTATGGAACAACAGGAGTAGACGTTGTGAAACGGAGATCACCAGCTTTTAGTTTGAAGCCGAGAACTGAATTAACTGAAATGAGTTTGAGCCCAGGACCACAGTATTACCCACTATTTAGGAAACAAGCCCCCATGTATTCCTTTGGTATCAGACACAGTGAATGTGCTGGAGTGCCGATCACAAGTTTGGACGAAGATTAATGCATGTATAAAAACTCCAAAAAAAAGGATAATTGGAAAATTAGAAAAATGTACTATATATATGAAAGATTATTTTATGTGTTTTTAGAGTGATTTTATATGTGTATGTAGTTTTATGAAGTGTTTGTAATATACTTAAAAATTTGTATGTCCTATTTTATATATATATATATATATATATATATATATATATATATATACACATATATATATATGCAGAATATAAATTTGTAAACTGTATTGACCAAATGTTTAGAAACTATTTATCTCCATTTTATATACATAAACGTGACCAACAATATCCAGCATGTACTACTTGAATGTCCCTGATTTTCTTTGGGACGATACAGATTCTTCATTGAAAATGAAGCATTTTTATGATTGTAAAATATCCTTTCCAAAGGTTATTTAGACTATTTAAATTATTTAAAAGGTTGTTTGTAATTATTTATAAATTTTAAACATTGCATTTTGGTCGGAATAGCAAAGAACATGCAAACATCAGTGCGGCGCAGAGTGGGCAATTTGGTCGAAACTCGATTCAAAATCAAAGAACTTTCGATAGAAATGAGATACAACGATGAATTTTTTTTTTATTGGAACTGAAACTTTGCAGAATATGCGAGAAATAGGGAGATTATGGTACGAACGTTTGTTAACCTTGAAAAAATTCGTTCCTTCAAGCCAGCGGATTATCAATTCATTTCACCGAGAAAATGATTTCACTAGTTTTGTCCACAAAAATCGATTGTTTGCAAATTCCTGAGGCCATAGACAAATTTTGAGACCAGATTTGAAGTCAGCATGAACAAATCTACAGGAAATTATGTATAGCATGTGAAAAGAAAATGTCCGCGCGTGGTATTGGAAAAACCACAATTTTCTTGAAATCGTGCGAGTTCAACGAATTTTTTCAAGGTTACAAAACGTTCGTACCATATTCTCCCTATTTCTTCCATATTCTACAAAGTTTCAGCTTCAATTTAAAAAAAAATTCATCGTTGTATCTCATTGATTGAACGATAGAAAGAAATTATTTTAAAAGTACTCGTTTCGAAATTTCATCGACGCCGGTTGTTTGCCGGTTGTCGAAAAACTGTTTGATTTTTCTGGAAAATCTCTATTGGCTTATAATAGCAAGTTAGCTCGTTGAGAAACATTTTAGAAAAAGATAAAAAGATTTTTACTGCGATTTTACCGTTTATCCTAACTGTTTCGCGCGCGATCCCGTCCGACAACAATGCACCATCACATTCTTTTGAAGTGTGGGACACTTGGGTCCCTACATATTTACTCAGTTTACTTTTACTGGTGTTCCAGATGTTTTTTTTATTACTATTGCAGTCAGTCCCAAAGTTCGTCTCTTTTGTAAACACGTGGCTCCTTGGCCAAAACTGCTTACTAATATTGTTCTCGATGTTTAAATGGGGTTATTTAGTCGTTTACAGTCTACTGGTATCTTGTCGGAACCAGCCGTATAGACAAAGAACCATAATAGCGGTGTGCTCGACTCGCCCTACCTGAAACAGGAGTGCACGGCGGCCTTTACCAGCTCATTGTCACGCCAATTTTTCACTTGGGTCCCTACATTCTTACTCATATACTAATGCTGTTCCAGATGTTTTTTATTACTATTGCAGTCAGACCCAAGGTTCGTCTTTTTTGCAAACACGAGCACCTTGAAGGTTGTTCTCGCTCAATAGCAATTGACATATCATAAACCCCCACATAAAAACAGCCACGGGCATCACGGGCCGCGCGGCCCCCGTCGCACAGTGGTCTGAAAGTCCCGTTTCCGTGGTCAAAATTCAATTTTTCAACGATTGAAAACATTTCTGCTCCTGTAAAGTAAAAAACCCTTCAAAGCTCCTAAATCCAAAGTATTAATTATTTTGGATTATTCTGTGATGAGATATAGCGTTATAAAGACAAAGTCAGAGCCCGCGGTTTTTCGAGTGGCACGCAGTGCCATTTGAATCTGCCATAGCAGCTTGGAATTATAATGTTGCATATGTTTTCTTTGCGCCAGTCAGAGTCTCCAAAAACCCATATTATTACCAAATTTCGTATATAATTCCTCTGAAGAATTCTATCTTAACTACTTTCCCGTGATTTCTAGACAATAGTATGCATTGTGAGAGAATTGTTGACACGATTTTTGAAATATTTCCGATGATCTGACAAAAAAATGTTTCGAACGGAAGTTGACCAGTATTCACTTTTCTACAAACGTCAATACAAAAAATTAAAGAAAAATCTCTTACTACAAAAAATGAGGGTCACCTCAATTTTTAACATGCTAACGTATAATTATTCAAGACGAATCCAACGACCTATAATCATATAACATATATTAAACCTTGAAATAACGCTATAATACTTTTGGCCACAAAAAGCGAGCTACGGGACCACTGTGCGTCGGGCCCACACCTGAGAGTTTCCGTACTATGTAAACTGATTACTTACGCATGTTTCTACTGTAATCACCCGAAAGTCCATTGCCATCGGGTTGATGGTTGAATAATGAGAATTGGAAGGGATGTTTCATTTCGCGTGGAAAGACTCGAACGCGTTTTTCAGGCGTACTACCGACGCGATGGTGCATTGTTGTCAGTCGGGATCGCGCGCGAAACAGTTAGGATAAACGGTACAATGATTGGCAACCTAAGCCAAAATCGCAGTGAAAATCTTTTTATCTTTTTCTAAAATGTTTCAACGAGCTAACTTACTATTACAAGCCAATAGAGATTTTTCAGGAAAATCAAACAGTTTTACAACAACCGGCAAGCAACCGGCGTCGATGAAATTTCAAAACGAGTACTTTTAAAATAATTTCTTTCTATCGTTCAATCAATGAGATACAACAATGAATTTTTTTTAATTGAAGCTGAAACTTTGCAGCATATGGGAGAAATAGGGAGATTATGGTCAGTGCTTTTGCTACTGGTAAACGTTAAAATTTTTTTGTGGTCCAAATTACCATTTTAAAGAATGAAGTCTCCCGGTTACAACGACTCCATACAAGTTTTAATAGGAACCTGCGTTTGATCGCTATGATTTTTTATCAGCTAGATTGGCGTTTGGGCCCACTGTGCGCCGCGCCAGGAAAAGTTCCCCCACCACACGCCGCATCTCCCACCACTGCAACTCTGTGCAGCCCCCACCACCGGGACCACGAGGAACGGAGGATGTAGGATAGAGGGTAGATGATATACTCGGAGAGAATCAGAAGCTTCGGGGAAGGTACCGAAGAACGTAGCCTACTCTACGTTTTGCTTGAGACACGTGGTTAGGACTTGGGATTAAATTCACTACGAAAATTATAGTTCAACGAGAACCATTTAAATATACTTTATTCACCACGGTAGTGACGTCCGTCGTAACCGTACGACGGAGAATATATTACAGAATATGTAAGCCTCGAAACACAGTACGACTGGTGTTCAATACGTCTCAACTAATTGCCTGACTATTTTGAACTGCTAGGGATGCCTAGCGTAACGGTCTCTACGAGAGACGGTTGGGAGTAGGACTGCCAACTCCATATATGTGATCTCCCTAGGCGCGACCTAGGGGAATGGCGACACGAGCGCCATGATCCCTACAAGGAACGTAGCAGTGGCGACATCGTCGGACCGTCATTCTGATCTCGACAGTCGAATAGAAAGTAAGTACTGTCCAAACCTCTCTTCCTTCCAATCTAGAATATCAGGTCCATAGCTGTTTGTTTATTTTTCACTGTTTCATCATTACTGAAAAGTCGCGATATTTGCCAACGTCCACGCACGCGATAGTTTTTGTTTATTTTTCGTTTCTTCTTGTGCCTACACGTTCCACTGTCATGCTGTCATTCTCTACGTTTGGCTTTCTTTTGAACTCTCGTCGCGATCATAAGAAAGTAATATCGGTGTGAGATAGTTGTCCGCGCAGAACACAGGCTCTTTGACTAGAATCGCGACTTTACTGTACTTTTTATTGCTACTTGGTCAGATATTTTGAATATTTATTGAGTGTGTGTTGATGTTTTGATTAATTTGTTTTTTTTTCACAATGTAGATGGACTTATTCTCGGAAGAGAACGCCTTACGAGATGTGACGGCGACCTTGGAGGCAGTCCTAGAGGAGCAAGGCGCAATTATGGCCCGGCTGAAGGCTCTTGAGGCAGCCGCAAAGAGCGCCTGCAGCAGTTTCGAGGACCTCCGAGCGGACAACGCAATCGCGACGGCGGCCCCAGTAACGGCCCTAGCAGCGGCCGTCCAAACCACCGTGGCGAGATACCCGGCAGCGGCTCCAGCAGTGTCTACAATGTACGAGTGTCCACCAATGGAAAGCTGGTACCCCGCAGTGTCTCCAGCCGCCTCTTTGACAGGTTCACCGTCCGTAAGATGGTGGGAATTGCAATGGGTGAGTAACAGAGATAATTATTAATACTACTAGAGGGGAGTTGTTGCTCGCGAGCTTCGCGAATAGGGTTGTTGTAGTTCGCTCGCGAGAGGGTTAGTGGTACGCATTTTATTTGGTGTGTGACTCTTCAAGAGAAGAAATAAATTATGATCGAAATTAACTAACTGGCGAATGTTTATAATGTCGATAATGCAAACAGACGTCGATAATGTAAATTTCTATTGAAATATTGATTAAAAGCTACGAGGTTCGTTTTTTTTGTTGTAATTAATTAATTATTTATTTTTGAAATATGATTCCTAAAGCACTTTTAGTTTTTCCCGAATTTTCACGTTTCCGGGCAACTTCTCCAATTTTTTTTAAATCTAAAAACCTGATTCGGACTACATACAACGAACATTAAAAAAAAAATTAGCCAAATCGGTCCAGCCGTTCTACCATGATGTCGATATTATGTTATCCATAATTTGAACAGTTTTCAAATTAATAAATTTTCATAATTTGTCTCTACACGCATTATTTGAATTGTCATCTTGATAACAATTTATTGTTGAAGCAATTGTTTAAAGCAGCCAATTTTCACAATGTGTAGATATTTGTTTCCATATTATTATGATTAATTTTTTTTATTTGTTGCAGAACATCCTAATAGCCGATGCGAAGAAGAAATACTTCCTCGAGCTACTACGACGCGAGACAGCGACCGGCGAAAACCGCGGATGGAGAGACCAAGGATACGACCGAAGAAATCGCCGAAGAAAACGAGGCAACAGCCAGCATTGTAATTATTTCTACTTTCGATGATTAAATAAAGATCATATATGTATATATATATATAGAATTTTTGTATTTTACTTACCCACACCTTCATCTATCTCCATCCTCCCACACCTCCACTACCCCTTTGCGTTCCCCTGCTATTCCACTGCGCGCGTATATATGCTATTGTACAAAAGTTTTCTGTTACTTGTGATTATACGACAAAATGTCAGAGGAGAAATTTGCACTGTCCAATAAGGTAAATATAATGGCAAAATAAACATTTTTTTGGAGATCATTTCGAAATTTCAAGGCAATAGGTATTTTTAGTTAAAGGAGAGGTCATGTGCCATGTTCCATAGTTTCGGTGAATTTCACAATTTTCCAAATTTTCAATTTAAGTGTGCGCACGTCATCCTTTTATCCGATCGATCTTTGCACAAATTTTTTGCTCACCCAAAGGAACAATACTGGATAGTTGTTCCTATAGATTGTATCTCGATAAAAATTTTTCTCCAAGTATAGCTTAGGGGCCACCCTAATGTACATATTGGACAGGAGTAAACGTTGACTTAATGTTTTGTTGCTTTCGGTAAATATATTTCGATAAACAGATATTCCAAATATCATAAGTTTTCCAATATTTTTTTATTTTATTTCTTATTTCTCGAGAAATGAAGAATGTTGAGAAATCAGGAACACTGGTCAAGCCTGCTTGCAGAGCCTCTCGGGCATACATCTTGCTGCTGAATAATGAAAATTACGCCTTGAAAACGGAAAAGTCGGCCACCTTGAGGTGCAAGCGCACTAGAGTGGTCTTTTATCTAGCGATTGTGACTACGCGTAGGGGTTCCAAATGTGCATTATAGAGAAAAGGTTTGTCAGATACCGAACCCTTGCGATTCGCCTAGGCACACATAGACGCTGCTGCCCGAGCGGCGAGTGTATGCCTCGCACTCTCGCTCGAGCACACCGTCACTACGTCATCGTCAGCCGTATAGTGACGTCACGCTTGCTGATGAAACCTGATTTACCGGCAACATTTATTAATGCAGTGACTGCTGTCACCGCCGACACGCTGCTGTGTGCTCCTCAACATTCAAGTGTAGAAAATGTACCCAGCTCCCCCACTGGACGAAAATGAAAAGAAAAAAAAATGGTTGAAGAATTTAAAATATTGAAGATGTGTGTGTGTTAATATATGATTTCTCCTGTATTAAAATCATTAAAGAGGAAGAAATTATGTTCAATTTGGTTTCTATCTCTTGCAATCGATGCAGACAATTTTTATTTTGCATTAAGATGATCTGCTGCCTAGTTATAATTAATTGTGAACCGTGTGGTCGCTAATGAAATAAACTATAAATAAATAATGTCATAAATTTATACAATATGTACAATAATGTACATATATATCGGCATCGGTCCGGCTATACAACATACAACATTCTCTTGTAGTGCCTTCTTGAATTCGCTTTAAAATGCGCTACAATATCATGAATAGACTGCGGATCTTTATGCAAAATGAAAATTGTCCTCATAAATTGTTCAACATAGGAGCCAAATAGAAATATAATTGTTTCTCTAATGATATTAATTAGCTGAAACGAGTACATTGATATTTTTAAATCCTTTTAACCTGTCCACTGATTTAAATTGTACATACTCATTTTTACCATAAATGCATAAAATCCGCAGTCTAATCATGAATATAAAAATATAATATTTCGTTTGGAATATAGAGTACCATGTGATGATTACTGATATTTGAATAATTCTAGTTTTTAAATCGGAGCCACTAAAAATGTTTTCCTGTATTTCCTGTGATTACGAATTCAAGGCCACATTTCTGTAGAAAGATGTTTTTTCGACTTCCCGATACGTTCATGGCTAACAATATTCACACTAATCAACAACAGTTTATGTCCACAATGTTTCGGCTTATCTAATACTTTCAAAATTTTATATTCTTTTTAAACTTGAACGAAATGTAAATTATTAAGTGACAAAATGCCACCAAAAGCGGATCCTGAAAAGTCAGAAACACAACCAGCAAAAAAAACCGACGTTGCCATATGCGGTGTTAGAAGTATGATGAACTGTTTCTCAACGATTGTGAAATATTATTATTTTTCTTAGTGAACGGACGCTTCTTAGAGTAGGACGCTCTAGAAACGACGATAAGTTTTTTAACACAAAACCTACCGGGCCTTAAAAGTAATTGGTACATGTTCCCTTGTATAAATGACAAGTTTGATTTTATGTAGATTTTGTACGGCTCTTATTATAATACGTGCTCTACCAGAGCTATCTATACACTCATTTCTTATGAAACAATTTTTATTATTTCAATAATTGTGAAATAAAAAATCTGGAAACGGTCATTTCGACCGGTGACAGTAGGTTTAGTATTAATATTGTTCTATACGATTTGAACTTTTTTGGGAAGCTAGAGTAATTACTTTACTACGGTATGTGAAAAGAAATTTTTCAAAAAACGCAATTGATCGGAATTGTAAAAAAAATACTCAAAATTACATTTTACAACCTTTTTATGTGGGCCTGTATTGAAAATTTTAAAAATAATAATTATTTTAAAATAATTAAAAAAAATAATAATTATCGTCTTTTTCAGAGCGTCTGAATATCAATTCGAGTCACTGTACATACGTTAGGAAAAGCGTTATGATATTACATATATTTACTTTCTAGGTCCTGGACCGAAATACCAGCTTAAAACTCTTGTGGGTTACGAAAGACATTGCCTCTCCAGGTACCGGAATCCAGCATACACATTTGGTGCGAGATTATTCGGTGTAGGACGATGCGAAGGACCAGGACCTAAATATGTGTTACCGGATCTGAAACTCGGCGGTTTTTCTTTTGGATTAGCTGCCCCGCCTATAGGTATTTTACAACTCCATTTGTACATTAATTACACTGTCCAACACCAAACTTGTTCCACAATTACTGTTGGGTAACTCTTATAGAGTATTTTGCTTCCTGATTCCGAATCTGTCCTTAATTTTTTCCTAGACTCACAGTTTTTGAGAAACATCATTTAAAAAAAAAACATATTTTTCAACTTTAAACAAATATCGTGGTGTTATTATGAAAGATATTGAATTGTTCTTTGCAGCAAAAGATTCTGCAGACTTTCCCGAATACAGTGATATCCAATATCGAGACATTATGATTGTTTATGATGGTTTAAACATGTTTAAACGGGTCCCATGGAAATCACCGACACAGATTTCTCCGACAACATTTCATTAATTTCTTATTAATTAATTAATTAATTAATGTGGATTGAATGAAAATCAGTGGAAAAACGAAATATGAAACCGAGTGTTCTTGAATTAATTAATTAATAAGTAAACAATTAATGAAATGTTGTCGGTGAAAACCGTGTCGGAGAAATCTGTGTCGATGATTTCCATGGAACCCGTTTAAACATTCATAAGAATTAAACATTCATAAAACACAATTCGTTAAACACTACTTGGCAAAGTTGAAACATGTTAATTCTTTACCATTAGCACCTTTCTGCGGTCCCGGCCCAAAATACATTTTACCAACTCCAAAAACTCCAGCGTTCTCAATAAAGAGAAGAACTAAGCTCAGAGGTACATGTACGACACCAGGACCCTACTTCTACAAAACGCCCAGAACAGGCCCAGCGTTCTCTTTGTAAGTATCTACTATTTGTTTCATCATTTTCATTATTCATTTTGTCATTTTTCCTTTTTACGCGTAATCGTTGTTGTTGTGTTGCCGCGAGAAGGGGACACGTTTCGGACCTTGTGAATGATGTTGGGGGTTGGGGGTGAGCTATATCTTTAAGTTCACAAGATATGCTGGTTATATCTTACTGGTTTTGGGTGTACAAGATATTTTATAAAATTACAGATTTCATGATTCTTTGTTCCATATTTCTGCGAGTCTTGATATGCATTTTGTAGGACGCATTTCTCCGAGATGATCAGCTATCTTATCACTCTACATAAACAAATGGCGAGTGGCTTTAGATATCGTAATAATGAACGTCGTTATTAGGACCGTGTGACTACCGGAATTTATAACCACTAGAGGCTTCCTTCAGAAGCATATGTCGTCTGTTCAATCGAAGTCCAGTGCCTCCTCACTCCACTTTCGGCCAACACTGCGCCGCGCCGCGCCGCGCCGCACTGTGGGCCAAACCGACGAAATCTGTGTCAAAATCAAAGAACTTTCGATAGAAATGAGATAGGGCGATGAAATTTTTTTTGAATGAAAGCTGAAACTTTGCAGAATATGGGATAATTATGGAGATTGTGGTACGAACGTTTTTTAACCTTGAAAGAATTCGTTAAACTTGCACAACTTCAAGAAAATTGTGGTTTTTCCAATACCAAGCGCGGAAAAAAATGTTTTTTAACATGCGACACATCATGTCCCGTAGATTTTAATCACGCTGGCGATACGCGCGAACCTCCCCACTCGATTAAACGTCGGTCGTGGTGGGTTCGCGTTGCGGCCGTCACCTCATCCGCGAGCAAACAGCTCATGGCACATCAAGTCGTTCTGTTACGACAATAATACCCTGTAAAACGGGTAGGCCGGTTCGGGCGTCAATACCTCCGGGTGGATAAGAGGGACGAAAAACAGCGCCAAAAGATTAATACATATACAGTGACACCCATTAATATTCGGACTCTCTAAAAAACGCGATAATCTTTTTAATATTGGACTATACGGTTCAAACTTTTTTCGGAAGCTAGAGCACAGCTAGTTCACTACAGGATGTGAAAAGAAAAAATTGCAATTGGTCGAAATTTTAGAGAAAATACTAAAAGATCCATTTCACAAATTTTTTATGTGGGCCTATATTGAAAATTTAAAAAATACGTTTTGTACATAGAATGACATTATTCTAGGTCGGAAGAAATGTTTAATTTTCGAGTTAAAATAAGTCCGATTTAAGTTTAAGCTTAAGTTAAAGTTTAAACTAATCCGTTGCGTCTCTTACAGAGGAATTCGCACACCGAGTTTGAAATGTTCGTCCACACCGGGCCCATACTCTTACGAAATTAAAGAATGTACACCAAAGTTCTCTATCACGGCTAGAAGACCAGAGAGAATCACTTGTCAAAGTCCGGGTCCTGTTTATAATGTGAAACCACCCAAACCAACACCTGCTTATTCGTTCGGAATCAGACATGGCGAGTGTGTTCTTCCTTATATTGTTGAATGTGACGAGCTCTGCTAGGACACCAAAAACTAAAATTTGATCTCGTGACAATGTCAAAGCATGTACAAACAGATTACGCTGTAAATATACTATACATCCGCAAAATGCTGTATGTTGCTTACTTTACAGACAAAGTGTTCTTTAAAATATGTGGTCGCATCACTTTCGCTGTTACTATTGCTACGAGGGTAAACGGAATCTAGGTGTAAACTAAAGGATGAGCCAAGAACATGAATGGGTGGCGCCCGTGATAAATACACAGACGGGGCAAATACGAACAGTGGGCCCCCCGTTTGTCGTATGGGCTGAAAGATGGGGGAGAAATAGGGCCTCGGTCCTAGACGTATTAGTGGGTGTTGAGGACACCGACCGTCTGTGTCCTCCGAGTCCCATACTACCCCTTCTGGGTGTACGTATACTGAGAAAAAAAAAGTAGTTACTTCAATAACACGCGTGTTATTGTAACTTTTTTACTTCGATGAATATCAATGTATTCTTTTCAATAGTATGAAATTTAGAAGCAAATCGTGATGTATTCGAATTGTCTATCATGAAATGATTGAAAATATTATTTGATTCAATACCGTATATTAT
This sequence comes from Lasioglossum oenotherae, assembly GCA_028455765.1. Lineage (NCBI taxonomy): Eukaryota > Metazoa > Arthropoda > Insecta > Hymenoptera > Halictidae > Lasioglossum > Lasioglossum oenotherae. The sequence goes on along the minus strand of CM052284.1, from coordinate 2,018,868 downwards.
TATTCGTAATATTTCTTTTTTCCCTTCAATCAGATATGTTGTTAAAGTAATTTAAGAAATGTATTGATTTATACTGGAATTGGTTCGAGGCCATATCTTATTTTTTTGAAAACATTGATGGTCAAGCTATTGGCTTATATGATTGGCGGAAATGAGTTTTGCTATTGAAATTCAATAGTATTGAATATTAAAATACGTTCATATGATATTGGCACTATTTAATAGTACATCTTATTGAATCAACATATATTTTTTTTGTTTCGACAGTATTTTTTTCTCAGTGTAAATATATATTTTTCCACACGTCTTTAATCTAAAATAATATAAAAAAAGGTGTAAACTAAAGGACTAGATAAGAACAGGCGTGGAATTAGCTCACACATCAAGTGGCTCCACATACGTGCCTGCAGCTGTGGGAGGAAATCACTGAATATTTTCAACGAAAAAGAAGTTTTACTGCTAAAAGTTATTTTTAAATTCACTGGTTTGTACTGTGTCAGAGTAATGTATGTCTACTTGGTGGTGTCTAATTAGTAAGAATTCCTCCAGTGCTCCTTGTCAAGGTTACGACACATATTTGACAATTGAGATACGTATGTATATATTGTATATATATACGTGGAAACGGATATTTATATCTTTTAAATGCGTATCTACGTATACGGTTGTAAATTAAATGACAAACAACGATTTCACGGTTGCTTTGTGTATTCTGACATCAAGCTGTTATCTGATACATTGTTCAAATAGAATTTTAAACGAAGACCAATGCATCTAGTTCAGTGGCAAATTGACGAGGGTATAGTCATCTTTGAGAGCAGTGTATGGGAAAATCTAAAGCATGAGTACCAGCGTCGAAAAGGCAAAATACACCACACCTGACGGTTCGAGAACATGGGAGTATTTGGCCATCATTACATGTAAGTCTAACAATTGCAAACGTTATGCTTCAAACCTTTGTGTTTTGTTTCACTCAACTTATTTAAAGTACAGAACTGATTTTAAGGGAATATATTCCGATTCTTCATTTACGAAAATTCAATCTTTCACTTTCTGCATTTTCCTCAAGTATAGTGTCGTAAAATATGTGTAAAATCAATTTTAAAACGTTCGCTGCACTCGTTGAAAGCCTTAGCCTCCATACCAATTTTCTTACCATTGAATCAGATGAATTGAGATTTCTTTGCTATTGGTGGGGATTGCGCAGACAAAAGTAAAAGTGGCTGCTTTCCAGTTTAGAGGACCACAAATTAGGAACATTTTTTATGTAATCCCGTAGATTTTGACGAGAAAATGCCGAAAATCCAAGATTCAATCCTAGATGATCAGTGGGTCGAAAGTTATAAGTGTTTAAAGTTGAGCAATTTTCATCGTTTTTGACAGGTAATGGCGCCGCCATGTTCGTACGTAGTAAGCATCGCGCGTAGACTAACGAGCACTGTCGCTAATGGCAGCACAAGCGCGCAATGACACTTTATTCTGAGGCGAGCTGTCCCCTTTTTCGGTTTTCCGCTTATATCTCGGAAACTATGCATCCTAGCGATAAGACCATTCCATACAAAATTACAGCTGACAAAATTTGCCATAAGTTCGATTACATTCAGTTTCTCGCTATGTCGCATAGTTTCCGAGATATCCGCGCTCAAAGTTCACTAATTGTGAAAAAGTTTTTGCCTCACGTTTTTTGCATAATTTGACTAGCTTCAGCACAATTAGTGAACTTTGTGCGCGGATATCTCGGAAACTATGCAAGATAGCGAAAAACTGAATTCAATCAATCTTGTGGCACATTTTGTCAGCTTTAATTTTGTATGGAATGGTGTTGTCGCTAGGACGCATAGTTTTCGAGATATAAAATTTTAAAAATCATAGGGAATGGAAATACTCTATGTCGGAAGAAATGTTTAATTTTCCAGTTAAAGTGTTTCAAACTCCGAGTGTAAAGGGTGAAAATAATTAGTTTTTCTCGTGTTCTCGTGAAGGCGCTCTCATGGCTGGCTGTCTCGGATTTATCGTTGGCTGGAATTCACCAAGCATCGTAATATTAATGGCGGACGATTCACCTATTCCGGTCACCGAGTCAGCTGTTTCTACGTTGGTTGCTGTCGTAGCTGTTGGTCACTTGGTAGCGCCTCCTCTGAATATTCTTCTGGCTGATAGATTTGGCAGGAGGAACACTATGTTGCTGAGTTTTCTACCGCTTTTAGTTAGTTGGGGTTTAATCACAATTGCTTCATCGATTTGGGTAAGTTGCCCTTAAATTCGTCTGTTATTGTTAGACAGCGGATTTTATGCATTTATAAGAAAAATGAATAGGTGTAATCTAAAACATTGAAATCGTTAGACGAATTTAAAAATACATTTATATTATTTTCAACCTATTGAACATTCAACAGGTGTAGCCTATTCGAATACGTAAAATTCAATACAGTACTAGCAATAGTTTTTCGCAAATATCTCGAAAACTAAGAGCGAGCGCCGGATAGTTGTAATGACAAAAGTTGTTCAGAATCTTGTCCTCGACAACATATGTCAAGGTCAAGGTCATCGGAGCTGCCTTCCCTAAACGTAATGTTTACCAATTTTTATTTTGCATAAAGATCCGTTGTCTAGTTATTGTATTCCACCCTATATTCTGCTGCTCTTACGTTCGCCATCAATAAGTACACGAACTTTTTCTCTTGTAGGAATTGTACGTGGCAAGATTTCTGGCAGGATTTGGCGCGGGATTGTTTGTCTGTGTCGCGCCAATGTACATGGGCGAGATATCGTCATCGGAAACACGTGGTGCTGCGAACGCTCTAGTCGGAATCGTGTATAATTCCGGTATTCTAATAACATTCGTGGCTGCCCCGCATCTGTCGATATCCTTCATGGCTCGAATCTTCTTCGTCTCCAATGTCGCGACCATCTTCGCGTTCTGGTTTATGCCTGAATCGCCGTATTTTCTCGTATTGAGGAACAGAATGGACGAGGCGGAAGAAGTGTTGGAAAAATTGCGAGGTAAAACCGATGTTTCCGACGAGTTGCAAGTGGTTGTCGCCTGTCTGTCGAAAAAAGAAAAAGGAGATGTGAAGAGTGGATCCATAAAGGACGTCTTCTCATCGCGTGGACATTTTCGTGCTCTCGTCATCATTTTACTTTTTACGGTAACGCACCATTACGGCGGGTTCTTCACTATCATCACCTACTGCCAGCTGATATTCAAGTCAACTAGCAACGTTATAAGCGACTATACGATTGGTGTGGTTATTGGTGTAACGCAAGTGATTTCCTCTGTTGTAACAACATTTTTGGTCGACAAAGTCGGTCGCAAACCTCTGATACTTGTATCAGGTATTATAGCTGCTTTGTGTAACCTTGTTATCGGCACATTCTTTTACGCGAAGGAGTACACAAGCATAGACGTGCAGATGTACTCATTGGTACCATTTATAGCGAGCATAGTATCGGTTTTTATGTTTAGTTGCGGCTTAGTTTGCTTACAAATCGTTCTGATGTCCGAAATCTTTGCTACCGAAGTTAAAGCAATCAGCACGTGTCTTATCGGTGTGATCGGCGGTTTGGAAGGGATAGTAGGGTTCAAGCTTTACATATGGTTAGCTATAACCTTACGCTACGGCCATTCGATTCCATTCCTGGGGTACTTTGTAGTCGTAGCAGTCTGCACCGCACTTATTTATCGCATCACACCGGAAACTAAAGGCAAAACGTTTCTGGAAATTCAAATGAAACTAAATCGATCTGGCTGACGTTGTCGCCAGTTTCCCCGATTGCAGCATGTACAGAATATCTAACGCCCACCACATTTTTTCAGACATTTCATATAACAACAGTTCGTGCGAATGAAAATTGCAAAAATTCGGCTGCTCTTTTCCTTGCGTAACCAGAAAGTTTTGCTTTTTTCTACAGGGTGTCCCAAAATTCCTTCAACAGCC
>CM052284.1:1886756-2014830 GCA_028455765.1 Lasioglossum oenotherae | reverse complement strand
TTCTTTTACGTAATGGAGTATACAAGCATAGATGTGCAGATGTACTCATTGGTACCATTTATAGCGAGCATATTGTCGGTTTTTGCGTTTAGTTCCGGCTTACTTTCCTTACAATGCACTTTGCTAACAGAAATCTTTGCTACTGAAGTCAAAGCGGTCTGCATATGTCTTATGGCTGTAATCAGCGGATTAGAAGCCATGGCAGGGTTTAAGCTTTACATATGGTTAGCTATAACCTTAGGCTACGGCCATTCGATTCCATTCCTGGGGTACTTTGTAGTCGTAGCTGTTTGCACCGCAGTTATTTATTACATCACACCGGAAACTAAAGGCAAAACTTTTCCAGAAATTCAAAGGAAACTAAATCGATCTTACTGATGTTGTCACCATTTTCTCAATTGCAACATGTATAGAATATTCAATGCAACGCCCACCCCGTTTTCAAAAGAACAGTCGTTGTTCACGTGCACGCAGGCGTTACTTAAATACGTTCACTGTTTATATTTACGCGTCACCAATGCTGAATATTCTGAACAGATCCTGATAAAAGTATATATTAATCACTTCTTTGGAACCGAAATAAAATCGTATTTTGGTTTTCTTAATATACAGTCTATGTAATCCTTTCTTTTTCTTTGTACAGTAAAGTCGCGTTATTTTGCAAACGATTGTGTGCTGCATGGAGAACGCATATATTTAGGGACACTATTTTTTTATGACTGTGTCTACTGCGCTGACCGCGCCGAGAGTACAAACAGTACAAACGAAGCCAACGTAGAAAAGGATAGCATGTAAATACGGATCGCGCGGCCGAAGCGTATTGCCCTCTTTCGCGTCAGCATCGCTCTCAATTTCGCAATAAACGCATCGCTCAACGAATCTCAGGCGTCCATAATCCATAATGTATCAAGTCAAACTAACAAGTCAAGATATTTAAGCTTATACTTCCTTTTTATTTTAAAATAACAAACCTTATAGATCTTTTTTAATTTTTATTTTAATCGATACAAAATATCAATTAGGAATAGATATAAATACTATGTTTAGGATATGCCATATTTTTAATATGTACAAAAATAACAACATATTGTACTAAATCAATATACTATACAAAGCGTCCAGCAACAATTGCAGAAAAACGTAAAGAACAATTCTCTACGATAATGTAAGATTAAAATGAAGAGTAAATCATTTCATTTTCAACTTTACTTTACAGTTATCAATCATTAAAGACCTTTGTGATCCATTAATTAGAGTGTGCGTAGATCAAGTCATGAAAAGTCCGTTATTATAACTTGAAAACAAAGTCAGAAACACGGTTCTTATATTGTAATTAATAGACTGCGGATCTTTATGCATTTATGGCTTATGAAAATTTTAAAAAAATGCTAGAATATAAAATTCCATAGAGTTTAGTAAGATTTTCATTTTTTCTGGATCTACAAAGGCTGTTCCCATTAAAGATAGGATTTTATTTTATGCCACTTTCTTAAAATTTGTCTACAGAAATTGAAAATTGCATAAACATCCGCGATCTAGTGATGAAGCTTTGCCCCTTCAATTTTCTATAATCTATTGCCGAACACGTTGCATAAAGGTAAAAACATTTTCAAAACAGAAAGCATTGTCAAGCTTGTGACATATTTAAAAAATTAATATATTGGAATGCAAAGTAAGAATAAATAACTTACATATTTAGAAATAATACAATAACGATAATATTAATCATGTAATAGCAATGGTCGTACTAAATGTTATACAGTGTACGGAATGAATTTTAAATAACTATGACCACAGATTATAGTATTCGTGCGTATTCTGTTCGATAAATTTTGTCGAATATGTAACGAGTGCCCAATTTAATTCTACATCTCACGCATTACATATTTATTATATTTACTATAATCGTGATACTTATAAAAATTATGGGTATGTTTTTGTTTACACTACATTGGAAAGTGTATATTTGAAATGTAACACGCAGGTTTATATACTTAAATTGGGTACCCTGAAAAATGTAAAACTAAGTGAGCTAGAGTCATACACTTCTAAAACTATATGATTAATTCCGGAAATCTGATTGTTCAAGATTTTTAACGTCTAAGTGCATATATATTGATAAAATTAGTTTTCCTCGAGACAGGTCATTCAAATAAAATGCAAACCATGTTTATTGTTTTCAACCATCTCCACATTTTTGTACAGTTATGGTTATAGATTTTAAAACACTTTTGGACATGAATATTTATAATTATTTGATTGAAAAATAGTACGCTATACTGTGATACAATGGTTCTACTCCCCGCTAAGATGCATTACTTAAATAACTACTGCTCTTTCTAAAATAGTGTAACAAGCAGTTATGTAGAAGTATTTCGGATCTTAGAAAGAGCATATTGGTTTTCTATTCAACATACTAATTGTCATACGACATCAAAAGCGTCAGGAAACAACTAATTTGATCAATGGATGCACCCCTTAAATATTGAAACACTTGTGTCGATAATAAAACTATCAAATCTCATTTAGTTGTAGACATTTGACTGTAACACATTAGCTTTACACTCTGTATACACATATATAAATACACTCATAAAAATATGTACCAGAATATAACGATTTAAAATTATTTCTTCTTTTTCGAAGATATTTACGAATTTACTTTTCACTTTTACACTATATCTTTATTTCAATTTGTACTGAAGCTGCTGGCAATTCCAATTTTATTTTTTTCAATTCCAATGAATTCATCATGCCGAACTTACAAATTAAAGATTAAATAATTCTGTAATTTTCTTCTATTAACACATTCGAAATATAACAATTTTTCAGATACATATTTTCATATGTTCGTACTTTACTAGATCGATCTCTGTACAAATATCTCTATATAAAATATTTCTTTAGCTGACAATATCTCAGCTACCATCTCTGTTTTCTACTTATATCTTTTATTCAATAATACACGCGACCCGATTTCTTCTTTGCACCGTAACATGAATCAGTAAGCGAAACATGGTCTGTAAATAATGTTCTGTTTAATTATTTATATCGTAGTTTCATATATGAATATATATGTATATTCAGATTCATCACGAGTTGTTGTTACGATTATAATCTTATTTCACAAAAGTGATGCTGTACATTTTTCACTCAACAAGACTATTCTTAATATACAATAAGAATAAATGAAACGCATAACAGTATATGAAATTTGTATAGGTTAACAAACAAGATTATTAAAAGAGCAAGCAAAACGACAGTGCATAGAAATAATTTAGATAGAAAAAAGGGGCCTATTAATATTCTCGTAACTTTTTTTCTATCTAAATAAATAAATATATATATATATATTTGTATATATATATATGTATATATGTATATGTATATATTATATTGGTTTAAAACTACCGACATAAATTCTGGAATATATTTCGTAAAGCCCCATGGACGGATCGTTCGTACTACCATAAAGTGGCATGGTTCGGACGAGTGTGATTGTTGGCAAAGGTATCTTGATAAAGGCACGACTTCTTTCACGTTCTAAAATCATTTCCGGAACCTCGACTACTTCATTCTTAATATAAATATTATATATTACTATTATAAGAAATAAAAAATAAATAACAATACAGTTTGTATCGTTAAACAAAAATTTGTTTCGCTTAGCTTATCCGAACAATACTTTTTTTGTTCATAATTTTTCTCCTGTCCGCTCTCTCTCTCTCTCTTTCTCTCTCTCTCCCCCCCCCTCCCCCCCCTCTCTCTCTCATTTCCTATATTTTTGAATGAATTTTTCAATAATCGAGGTTCTAGATCCGTATGAAAAAAAATGTGTCATTCTTTTTTTATAATTACTGATGACTTTTGCTTAGTAAATGCGAATTAAATTGATATAAATTACAACACTGTTCACCACAAATATTGCACTTCCAAGGATTACTTTCACTGTGACAACCCTTATGAAGGAAATACAACGTTTGATCGGGGAAAGTAATTCTACAGTGAGCGCATTGAAGTCCACTGGTTCGTTGATCGGGCCTCGTTGAACTGGGAGGTTCTCCTCTTGAATGGGGATTTGGGTTCGAACTACTATTACCTATTATAAAATTAATGATATATGAAATTTCTCTGGATCATTTGTATCGAATATCATTTCAGAACATAAATTATATTGTTTGAACATCGGGAATTCTTTACAGAAAATAGGGACAGTGATCGCGGAGATCCTCGGGGAGCTAGATCGCGACTTTACTGTTATCTTTCTTAATGGAACCGTTTCACGGGTTTCTTTTCGAGCATCGGGAGCATTTCATCATGTTTGATGGATGGCGAAAGCTATATATTCTTTAGAAATATTCTCTTACTTAGAGATCACTTTACATTATCAGAGGATGAAGAAAATGGAATACAGGTATAGCTAAGGTCCACCCTAATGTACATATAACCAGTCACAATAGTACTATGCTGTAGATTTAAATGTCTTATAAGTATTCTATCAAATTCTGTATCGAAAAATAATGAAAATTTACCATTGTTGTTGTTGTTGTTGTTATTGTTATTTCCAGAACCGGATGAAAGCTTGCGTCGTAAATCATCTCGAAGAAGAGACTTCAATGGTGAAACTTTTATCAAGGATGGTAATGGAAGATTACTAGATGTTGCTCCATTCTCCTCTGCCCCGTTGCTGTTTGGTTCTTGCTTAATAGGAATAAGTGAAATTGAAGGGGTGATTGCCTCTTCACTTCCCCCAAGGTTCCTATATTTACAAAATAAGTTCAAGTTAAATTAAAAACAAATAAATGTCCAGGGCACAAGAGTACTTGGAATTGCAAATAATTGCAACTGCACGTTGCAATCTCCATTGTACAGAGTATAAGAAAAATAATGGTCACTGCTGCACTAGAGGTTCATTGACATTCTACAACTGTGGTTCGGTAGACAGTTGTAAAATAACTCGAAGATAAAGGAAGTTATTAAAAATTGTTTAGATCAACACTTTTCATCATTCAGAAAAGGAAAGATTTGAAAGGAATTATGTTTTATGCGATGCACTCCTCCCTCCCGCTCCACTCTTACTCGTTTCCCCGCTCTTCAAACAAACTCCCTTCTAGTTCGTCCCACCGCTTCAATTTTCCGTTCACAGTCACTCATTTTCCATTCAGTCACTGTATCAGTAAAATATCGGTAAAACAGTGACTGAATATTGAGAAACAGACACTAGCGCTCCTAGTTAAAAATGCCATGGAACTGATACTTGTGCCGAAACCCTCCGTTTAGGGGTATACTTCGTACTTTTCAAATTGTGTGTATAAACACGTATAGTTTAACATAATAAGGTTGCACTGACATTGTATGTGTCCCTGCAAGTGCGCTTGGCGTATGCTTTTTCTATAAGAACCCTAAATCTCTCGATATTTAAGAAAATGTATGTGTCTTGACAGTGGCAGCACTGTCGCGCCGCTGAATGCTTCTCGAACTCCGCTACATGCTGCCGAATAATGCAAATTACGCCTCGTAAACGTAAAAATAGGACTTTTGTGGGTGATCGCGGCCTAGATTGATCTTTTATCTACCGCTTTTGACTAATGAAAAACCCCGTCTTCGCATTGTCGAGAAATGAGGAAGCGCATCCGGCACCCTTGCAATCCCAAAAAAAGAGTCTACCTCCTTAAAACCCACTTTATACATACTAAGCCTACAATTAATTATATAAATATGTTCTATACCTGTGAATACCACTACTGTTAATAGATAATTGATGATGACTGCTACTTGGAGCATTGCTGTTACTGTCTGCACTCTGAGGACTGTTTGGACTATCTCCATTAAGTGGAGCAGGACTTGGATTTCGTTGATTTGCAGCCTGTTCAGGATAAGGTATTGATATCTCTATATGAGGTGTTAAAAAATGCATTGGTGGAGTTGCATTATCTGCAGACCGATTTCCAGTACTATCTCCACTATCTGAAAGAGGAGCTGAAGGCATAGCTTCGCCTGGAGTACAACTATTCATTAAAGAACTTGAACTATTTGGACCTGGATTATCCAGATCTATTCCATGCCTGAAACAATGATTGCAAACATTAGCTAATATTATTTATAACTCATTTATATTATTAATTTATAAAATTGATAAATATAGCAATCGTTATATTTAATTTAAATTAGAGAACTAACCTGTTAAAAAAATGTAACCTGAGACATTTCATAGTTGCTGCACGATAGTTACATAGAGGACAAGATTTTACCATATCATGTTGGCCAACATGTTCGTTTTGAAAATGGGCTCTCATTGCAATTTGTCTTTGAAAGCCTCGATTACAAATTGGACAATGATATGGCAAAGTCTTAGAGTGAGTTGTAAAATGTTCTGCCAAATGGTCCTTACGAAAAAATCTTTTTTGACACACACGACACTCATATGGTTTCACACCAGTATGTCTCATCTGTAACCATAAATATTTTCAATTATAGATTCACACTTAATGACAAAAACAATCTCTTAATACAACAGCACCCACATAGCAGTAATAAATTCGAAACCTAGTAGTAGTAGGTACAATTTAAGATAGAATAAAGATTAAGAGAATTTAGAAACATAAATTTACTATTTTCAACATAGTAAAATTATTAAAGGATGAAAGAATATTTTAGGTGGCCCCTTCTTCTTACAATTAATGCATAAAATTTTTATTTTGCAAGAAGATTCGCAGTCTACTTATTACTAGACAGCAGATCTTTATGCATTTATGACAAAAATGAGTAGGTGTAATTTCAAACATTAAAAACATTTAAAAATACCTTTGTATTATTTTCAACCTATTGAACATATTAAGAGAGAAAATGAATTTCTATGTTACTCCGTTTTCTTGCAGTTCAGATGGAAAATTTTTATTTTTCATAAAGATCCGCTGTCTACTTATTACTAGACTGTGGTTCATTATGCAAAATAAGAATTGGTTGCATCGATTGCAAGAAATAGAAATTAAATTGAATGTTATTTCTTCCCTTAATGATGCAGAGTGTTTCGTTTATCTAAAAATGGAAATATCTCGTGCCGCACTGAAGTTATGAAAAAGATTTGTTTACAAAAATTGTTTGGTATGAAGGGAACAATCATATAGTGTCATTTTTTTCAGAACTCAAATAGTAGGGGGGGGGAATTCCAAAGTCAAATTAATTTATTTTTTAAATGGAACTAAATAGGTACCATTGTATTTGAATTGATAATACACCCATGTCCGGTTTATACCTTGTGTCGCCTCATGTTGGCTCCATTGGAAAATTTCATGTTGCAAACGTCACATTCGAACATTTTTCTATGAGAACGAATTCCAGAATGAGATTCCTCTCCATCTCCGTCATTTTCAACAGTTTCAATATTCTCTACACTCTCTCCTGTTTCAGCATTGGCCAAACACTGGTCCTGATGAGCGCATAATGCTGTCTTATTTATAGTTTCATAGTTTTCACACCTTTCACACCTGTCCACACGTTATGGATCCTTTGATACGCTATTTAAGACTTTGATTATCTCAACGTTTATTTAAATCTCTCTAAATACAAAAAATTAAATACATGAAGGTGACGGACCTAAAAGCAGGAACTGCACCATCGCTGCTATCATAATTGGTGTTTAAAGCAGCCTCACTATCAGGATCTAGAGTCTCTTCGTCTCTTGGAGTTGAGGATTCTCCCGCGTCGACGTGCGAACAAGAATGGGAATCTACCTCATTTTCCCCACCACCACCGTCAACCCCATCTGACATGGTATCGAGCCCTCCAGACACTACGCGATTGACTTTGCACCATTCGTTGTTGATTATCTGTAATATAATAAAAATATCCTTTAAAAGATAAGATTATTTCCAACTATACGACTTTTCTCTTCTTAGAATATTAATATTTTCGTTTATAAACTTATGTTTATATGTACATGTGTAATACTGAAACTATTTGTGACAACATGCGATTTACATTAACGAACTATTGCTGTTAACAGTGAATGTAATAGTAAGTAAATAATAAAACGTAAACATATCGAAATGAATAAAAGTGAATTAAATAATTTTATGAATTTTCTGAGAAAATTTTCATGTTTACCTGTCAGTTTCGATCGAAGGCTCGAGGATGACCAGACGATTGGCTAATTCTACGAGAGTAAGGGAAGAGAGAGAAAGAGAGAGAGAGAGAAGAGGGGAAACCACTAGGACATGGAGTGAGAGAAATTCCGGTAAAGCGCAATGCCAGAGTACACTGCACTTTGTCCCAGTTTCAGGGGAATCCGTCACTGGTGACGTAGTTTTCTGCCGATTTCGTTGAATTTATCGCCGTATGCTTGACATTGTTCTACAAAGAAGAGGAAGCTGAGAAGGTTTCTGTTTTTGTCTTCTTCTTCGAATTATGTAGAACAAGTCATCAACAGTTTTCTATTATTTTAATATTGTTTCACACAAAAATGCAAGATACACTTCTGTGAATCACTACACGCTGGTCTTTATACTCTCTTCTAGAATAACATCGATTAATCGAAATTATCGATCTTACGATATTCGACTTCATATAGTAATTTTCGATTTATCAAATCGGTATTGCTGGTCGATTTTTATATATGTGTATATGTATATAAATATATGTATTATAATTATTGCAATATGTATATAACATGCATCTTTTCAGAAAATACATTTGTACGCACATTATAATTAAATAAATGAATATATATATTTCTTAGTATAATGAAATGTTATTGTTGAAATGTTTTCATGTCCAAGAAATAATTTAGAAATGACTTGAATCTGTAATTTGAAATACTGTAATTTTTAGTAAAATTTAAACTAATCTTTAATCGTACACAATTGTACAACAAGCTTCCAGCGATGCATCCTGAATCTTTTAAAAGTAAACGGTATATACAAGTGAATTTTCAAAGCAAGAAATTATTACAAATATTAAGTAATTAAGAGACTATTAAAAACAATAGGTTAGGTGCGATATAAATATGAGTTACACATGTATTTATATTAGATCTGGCAGAACTTTCATCCAAATAAAACATTAATTAGTAGGAGGATGATCTTTTAATGAAATAGCAAGAATATGTATATACTTTAAACACTTTTCAAGGCTACTTTACATTTTCTTTTGTCATAGAATAATACAGAATTGATTTTATCTTACTGCTAAAAATAAAACTGTTTAGTCCACCACTATAATGTGCAAAAGTATACCTACCCAGATAGTACACCGGCTCGATTTTAGCCGGGCCCCTGTGCGCGCAATAGCGCGGATTTCACCTGCAGGGGGCTCGAGCCCAGGGCCTGCCGGCCGGGCCGGTGTTCGACCGATTTGCAAGATTGCAAGGGTGCGGGATTCGCGTTTTCATTTCGTGATAATACAAACACGGATTTTTTCAGTAGTCAAAAACGCCAGATAAAAGATCAATCTAGGGAGCAATCGCCCTCAAAGGTCTTATTTATTAACTTATTATACAGTAGAATTATTGCACAGTAGAAATTTACTTTAACATCTGCCACATTGATGCGACCCGCCCTGTGTCGTGCATGCGCGAGAAAAGTTGGGCTCAATCGAAGCCGAAGCACTGATTGACTACATTAGTGTGACCGTGCTGCCCTCTCAAAAACAGGCTGAATCCCGGCCCGGCCAGCAGGCCCTGGGCTCGAGCCCCCTGCAGATGAAATCCGCGCCATTGCGTGCACAGGGGCCCGGCTAAAATCGAGCCGGTGTGCTATCTGGGGAGAGATTATGTCAACTCAGAGTCATGAACAAAATATTAAATTTAACAAAATTAACCCTTTGCAGTCCTTGTGTGACTCGACATCAGAGAAAGAAAAATGTAAACGAAACTAATTTTACATGTATTTGGTTCTTCCTTTATTTATTTAATTCTTGATTTTTTTAGTTAAAAACATATACAAGCTCCACAAAGCGCGGCTTCGGCGCGAGTTGGCAGGGAGAGTCCGGCTCGGCAGCAAGTTCCACTGATCGAAACGTTGTTGGTGTTGCGCTGCGATGAAGCAGTGAACAAGAAAAGGAGTAGGAATTGATTGAATTTAATACTCACTTATTCAGCCGTAAATGCACTTGCTGCTTCGAAATGTGTCACCGGGCTATTAGGAAACAAACAGCAGAGCTGGTGGTAGATAGGTATACGACAACCTAAGGCAGTGGTCGGAAATTGCGGCTCTGTGGTTACACCCTAAATCGTTATACAGTAATGTCCCATTCTAAGTCAATTGTCGGTTCTGTGTTGTGACATAGATCCGAACAGGACGTAGAAAAGAAAACGTAGAAAAGAGCACCATGTAAACACGGACCGCGCGGCCGAAGACGCAACAAAAAATAGCGTATCGGTGAGACAATATTAGAGTCGATGGGTAACTGTTCGAAAACGCCATCTACTTTCTACGTAAATGATTAAATAAATACCTGAACAATAATCTATGACAAGTTCGTTTATTGTATCATTACTTTGAATTAAGAATTATTACAAATGTATAAACATTAATGTGTGTGGTTTATGAGAGATATTAGAAGTGTTTACAGAAGTTACGGCTTGAACTCAAACCAATAAGAAAATTGTCCACTGTCTTAAAAATGAATTCCAAATGTAACCCTTTAAAGATATCACTTATATTTTATTATAATTAAACATGATACGACATGTTAATCTTTTTGAGAACTATATAATTTCAACAGAAGTTTTAATAAGAACAAGGAAAATTATGCAGAAAAAGATATTTAATAAGTTACTTAATTAAAGAAGGACATACAAAGACGAGAGCTGATCTGAAGTATTAGAATGAAACTTACAAGAGTATGTATGTATGATTTTCATTAGAATACGGGTGAATTCAAGTTTGGGCTGCTTGGAGTCGAGACAGGTGTCGATGGAGTACCGGGCGGAGATGCTTCCAACGGACATACCAAGTTACCATAGTCCACTTCATTTTTGCTTTTCTTACGTTTTAGTGTGAACTGAGATTTTTTTGGTATCTAAATGACATATTAAGAAAATGCATTGTGATTGCTGTAGCGTTGTGTCGGGGTAAACTTTTCCTTGCGTGACCAGAAATTTTTGCCTTTGTCCTATAAATTTTTACCTTTTTGCTATGTTATCCAGTAGATTTTGACGAGAAGATGTGAGAAATCCAAGTTTCAATCTTGGAGGATCAATGGTTCAAAAGTTAATAATGTTTCAAATTGGGCGATTTCCAGTGTTTTGACAGGTTAGCGCCGCCATGTTGTGTGTAGTGACGGTTGCGCGCCGCTTGCCAAGCAGAGCCGCTACCTGTGCTGTCACCTAGACAACATGGCGGCGCTAGCCTGTCAAAAACACTGGAAATCGCTCAACTTTAAACATTTACAACATTTGAATCATTGATCCTCCAGGATTAAAACTTGGATTTCCCACATCTCTCGACCAAATCTACTGGAGAACATAGAAAAAATACAAAAATTTATAGGAGAAAAGCAAAAATTTCTGATTACGCTTCTTGTGTTGAAATTCAAATGAAATGTTACATACCTTCAAACGAGCAGTCAGCGTTAGTGGTACGAACCCTGAAGTATTCTCAGTTTCTCTCTTTCTTTGTACAACTTCTCTGCCAAGAATTTGATTAAAGTGTGTAGTTAAATGTCTGCGAAGAAGTGTTTTCCCAGGTGATATACTAAGTAATGCAGCCAATAATTCAGAAGTGAATCTTCCCTCGTACACCATCAAACCACCATGCACTCCAGATCCTCTCATATTAGGTGCATATTCTGCCAGATCTACTACTCTGAGCCACTCCATCACTCGATGATTAGTCCAAAGATGCACATTACCACCATCGGCCCCATTATCATTTGTAGACCTTCTTTCAAGGTTATCGAACTCAAAATATAATTCTCGCAAGACCTTGACAAAAAAAAACAAAAATTACCAATACATATGTTATTATATATAACGTACAATTTTTTTTACAAAGGAAACAAAACAAATGAAAACCTGTATATATATATATATATATATATATCGATATATATATATACTATAATAAATAATATAATCAAGTGATATAGTGTTTTAAAAATATACGTCATATAAGAAATACCTGAATGCCTCGTCTTAAGCTTGCAGCATGTAATTGCGCATTCACTCCAAGATTTAATAAATCTTCAGTAGTCAATCGGTGTAACATTCTACCGTCAATTTTACCATTTTGAAATGCCTCTTTATGTTGTGGTAAACCTATATCGTCAAGCCATCGTAGAACTGCAGCATTATCCATCTATAATTAAATAGATATTTACAATTTCTATGCTTTATGACACTTGATTCAATAGCTTTAATGAAATTTAAAAATTAAGTGATCGATGATAAAGAATTAAAATAAGAAATCAAATAAGTAATTCCAACTGAATAATGATTACCTTATCAGACCCAAGAAAATCAGCTCCATCAGACTTTTCTGACTCTATCGCATACAATAACTTCTTCTTATGAAGAACGTTCTTAATTTCTAATTCCTTTTCGATTTGTTGCGAAGAACATTCAAGTAATTTTGCTCCAGTGGCACCCCACCGTCTTAATTCACCTGCATAGCATTCTAATCCTAAATTTGCCAGCCACCCTCCAATTTCTTCCACTGATAGTTCTGTCAGAGGTTTCTGTGTGATCTCTTGCAGTCGACAATTCGAACTTTCTATGATAACATTCTTGTCTTCTTCGGCTAAAGTACATATACAAAAAATGCCAATTTAAAACTGGAACAATAGAATTAAAGTAGTTTTCTTACAATAAAAGTTCTCGTAATTGCAGAGTATAGAATATTAAAGGGAAATAACGTTAATGACAGCTCGATATTGTTTGCTAATGTTTGATAATCGAATCAATTCGACTGATTATTACATATGGCGTTCTATAATCTAACAACAAGTGAAATACACATTTCTATCTAAGTCAGGAATACATACAAAATTTCCATGCAGTAAAAATAAAGCTAACTCATGAAATGGTAAAGCTTGGCTAGATAAGGTAGCCGAAATCGCCCTTCAACAGACTTGAACCGAAAACTGTGTGTACGATAGTTCGATCAAACCTTGTGAACGTACGGTGGTCCTCATTTTTCAACTTATTCATCAGCTACAACACTATAAAGTTAAACATATATGGTGCCAGCATAAAACGATACTTATTCGAACGCAGAAGTATTGCTTTATGCTGGCCCGGTGTGCTGGCAGCACCATATTCAGTTTAAGTCGGCTGCAGGGCGATTTTGATCTTCTTATTCGGCTATGCTCGGTTGATGAATCACTAGCGTAAAGTCGATGTTTAGTTATCTGCCTCATGACTGCCTGTCACGTACCCAGTCAGCCAGGCCTGCCTCGAGTAGATATCGAGCAGAGCCTGCAATTGTACGATGCCAGCAGATGGCGAGCATTACGCTGGCAGAACGCGCTCGAAGCTTAGGATGCTCGGAATATGCTCGATTTTGGACAGCGCACCCTGCCAGCATAAAGCGATATTTATTCGGACGCAGATGCCCGCTTTATGCTGGCAGGGCATGCCGGTACAAGCTGCGGCCAGTTGCTCGGGCAGTACTGCCCTCAATTCTGCCCTCGTAAGAAGGCAGCACGAGGTACCTCGTCTGTGGCACTCACGCACTAGTGCGTTGCAGAATCAGAATTGAGATCGAGCTGCCCTCCTACAAGGGCAGAATTGAGGGCAATACTGCCCGAGCAGCTGCCCTCTTTCTGCCAGCAGAAAGCTTTTGTTATACTGGGTACAAGGAGCGAATAAAAATTGCATTTTTGTCAAACGTTTGATAATGCATGCCTAGAGAAAAATCAATTGCAACCTAAAGTAGGCGCAGACAGGCATCTCGCGGAGGCTCCTCTAATGGTCAATGGTACAGTTGTTTGTGTTCCAGAAGTTAAACTGGGAACCTTACCGAACACTACGCCTTTCTTTGAAGAACTCACGGGCCTAGGAAGACTACTATATTGGCTGGTATGCCTTCCAAATTTCTCTCCCTGCAATAAATATTCCCTCTATATTCATTGTAGTGATCATTTTATGGCAATCTATGGCAAACTTTACTCATTATCAGTGGAGTATTCTAGTCTACACATTCGCGTATAGCATGCAATTACTTTAAACGATATTTCTAATATCAAGATTTCACAGTTGTTTCCTTGTGAAAAGTCTATATGCATTCAGCGGTTTTTACATAAACGAACATGAAACATTGATTGCGAATCAAAGAATGGCATGTTCTATATGTTGCCGGAAAATTCAATCGTGTTTTTCTGTAAATTATATTTTCCAAATTGGTTGTTTAAATATTTCAAATTTATTTCGACCGACTCTGACACATGCTTGATGCATCACGTTTGACATTTTTACGACTACTTTCAATGTAGCTCGTACCACATGTATCAAACTACTTGAAATTCTGTGTCCATTTCGTTGACTTGTTGTTTCGACTATCAGATTTTTAGTGCGAAATCGATTAAATTGTACAATAAATTGTTTGAAAGAAAGTGACATATGCTATAGTAGTATACATTGAGTACATATTGAAACCTTTTGTAAAAAGATAAAAGGAAGCGCTTAACATATTTCAATACATCTAAATGAACTTACATTTAAGACGGGGCTTGTACTGCGAAGTACAAGATTTTCATGTTCTAAACTGGCTTGTCTGAGCTTCATTTCTGACATAGAGCTTAATAATTCCAACTTTTGCGTTTCTAGAGCACTTCGTGAAAGCATTTCCTTTAAAAATAAAAATATGTTTAAATAGTCTAGAGACAGATGTAAAATAAAGATAGAAACAAAATATAGTAGGAACCCTTACACGCGGTTTGAAATATCTACATATACATAGGTTGCCGCGGAATTAGGTACTAAAATATTGGATAATGAACAAAACTTGTATTAGTACATACTCGTTGTAGCCATAGTAAGGAGTAAAAAGAAAAATAAAAACCTCTCTTTCGACGTTTTGCCGCGAAAACGTAAAAAAAGAAAGGTTGTGTTTGACTTTATTCCTAAAGACTTCCTTTACACGTCAGGTTCGTCCTCGCCGTCTATAATTCTAGCAATTCCCTGATTTCCTAACTAAGAAATTGAAACCATATTCCAGTGGTAATAATTACAAAATTTTTAATTACTTTTCTATGCAGAATCCTCTCTATTTTATTGTTAGTTGTGCTATAATTTCTGACTTATCCTGTGGTGACAACAATTAACTGACGATGGAACTTCTACAATATTGCTCTTCAGAGAACAGTTTCATTGTGGCACATAGTTCTTCATCTTTTTTACTTCGTATTCACGTGGCAAGTACAATACAATTCTTTGCAAAGTAGAATACATTTCATAATTTTTACAGTGAATTCCAGTTTGGCACGTACCTTCTGTTATAAATGACGGCTGATCCCAAGCCATTGAATACCACTGGGAAATTGATAACACTGTCCGAATTTTGATCTGTAATATCCACCTGGCGATCCTCGCAGAGCTTCTCGTCCGAAACACGAATCTAAAAGTCAAATTGCCCCATCACCCTCAGTTTCTGAAAAGCATGAGTCTCCACAAAACCAGGCCATTTTTCAAAAAATTACGTATTGTGTGAAATTTAAAAACGCCAAGAAGCTCGATCGAGGCTCAAAAGATAAAAAGCTCAACAAACTCCGGAATACAATGGTGTATAACAATTATTAAATTATGTTGTTTTGAATGGTTTTTGACCGGCCAATGAGTACATTTTTAGCGGAATGCTTTCACATTTTTATGAAAATTTCTTTTCTTACAAGGGAGCATGTTCAAGTTACACTAGTGAATTTTTATGAAACTTTAGAAAGACATTCGAAAAAATTAGGAAAACATTCGATTCGTACATATTTTTGTTTGTTGAAAAATTTTGTTGTCGACAGCACCTGAAGTTACGAATCAAAAATACATTTTTTGAGATATCTTGAAAGCTAGAAGGTATGGAGAACTTACTTAACGACTTGAATTTGTTTAAGTTGGTAGATCCACTAGTTTGCTAGAGAATGAGTAAACAGAAATTTTTTTAAATTGCAATTGGTAGAAATCATAAAAAATTATAAAAATGACGTTTCTTTTCAACTTTTTTATCTGAGTAGATTTTGGTAACTTGAATGCGTACTGAAAATTTCATCGAAATCGGTTAATTTTGCAATGGGCTACAAACGTTTAAAGATGATCAAATAAGGCCGAAATACCCTGGCAAGGCTGAAAATCTGCGACTTTCACCCTTAAGGGGATAGACTCGTTTCCAGAATTGCAAGAGTACCGGATGCACCTTTCCATTTCTCGATAATGCAAAGATGGGGGTTTACAGTAGTAAAAAGCGCTAGATAAAATATCAATCTAGACTGCAGTCGCCCTCAAAAGTCCTATTTTTACGTTTAGGAAAATCTATTCTATCTATAGAGCCTTTATATAACCATGTAACATTTTTAATTTTCACACAATACCTTATTTTTAAAAAATGGCCCGAATTTGAAAAACTGAGGGTCATGGAGCGATTTGATGTTCAGACACATGTTTCCGATGGCAAGCTCTATATGGATCACCCAGTAGATACTGCTAATCATAACAACAATTTGAAGGATCCAGCTGAATATGAGGAATAAAATTGTCCTCAAACCTGTTTTAATCAAACATACCAAGATTTGATAGCCTACCAAGAAAAAAATACATACTGCCAAGTTTCAATTCTATACCTCGTCTGCGAGGGTAGTTACAGGAAAAATAAACAAACCAGTTATACAGGATGAGGCACTAACTATTGTCACCTACAATAATTCCGAAAGTATAGTATGTACTAGTAGAAAAGTTTTCGAAATAAAAGTTGCATCAGACAACAGGGGCCGTAGTGTGGCATTAATCTTTTGTGTGTAACTAACAATAAGAAACATAAGAGTTATGATCAGCATAGCAACAAAATCGATCCATAAAAAATAATTACAGCTCATAAAATCTCAATAGGATACAACAACGTAATAGTGAATATAAGCAAATGTAGTTACTTGCTGTAATGCTTCTTCCATTCTTCGAAGAGAATCCTTCTTTTCCCTGAGCATGCTTTCCAACTCTTGAATTTTATTGGACTGTGCTTCCACTTGCTCCGATAAAACTGATACTTCCATTCGTAACGCTCCCCGTTCATCTTCTAATTTCCTTAAACGATCCTATAATGTTAAAATGAGTATTATATAAATTTGTAATGGGTTATGGGGCATATTAACAATAAAAAATATTTTTCTTGAATAATGCATAGGCTAAAAAATATAATCCACATTACACAATATAATGTTATATGTAATGGGGTTTGTATATAATGTTAAACCATAATATACACATAACATGTATACGTTTGTATATGTAATGAGGCATATTAACAATAAAAAATATTCTTGAATAATGCATAGGCTAAAGAATATAATCCACATTACACGATATAAAGTTATTGTTATTGTATGATAAAAATATTATGCACACATCCTGAACTTCTGTACACAAAATGTTAAAATAAACTGTTATATGTACGATCAAACAAGCCACTATCTATGTTAGAAATATAGATGTACCTCGGTCTTTGATAGGTATTCTTCCCATTTTCGAGAAATTTGAAAATACTGTAACGGACAACAGTTAGAAGATTCTTTTCTTCTCAAGAAAAGGTCTGTTTGCGACCTGAGTCTTTGCTCGCAATCTATTCTGTTTCTGAGACGTCTTTTGGTTCCTGATTCGAAAGGCTGATTGCTTTGGTTCCCTTTATGTTCTTTAGTAGTTTCTTGACAACAATGCTTTTTCGAACACAGGCTATTTGATTATATCAGATATCATAATGTCAATGAATTTGAATAGAAAAGTAATAAAAACAGAACGAACAACAAAAACGACCTCATATTATATATTGCAGAACAAAATGGTGGGTAAGTCTCCATCTGAGTCAAACTTGTGGTTGAACAGAGATTTGGCACGCTTCCTCTAAGGCCAATCATTTTAGTGTAACCTAATGGACAATTCTGAGAAACAAAATATAATTCTCTTCATTTCTAACAATTTATATCTAATGTAGCGTATTATCTATTTGTAACGTACTTTTAATTACTCATTAAGGAATTATTTCGTTTAAGTGCACTCTTTAATTTACATTGAACAAAAGCATTAAATGTTGTAATATAAAATTAATAAGTGACTTCATTAATTAATTTTTTCATCTTTACCGATATACATCGCGATACTCTCAAAAGATTTTGCACTGGAAAAACGTCTAACAGTAATTAGATACAGCGACGCGCGGACAACAAGCAATATAAGAGTAATAAACATATACAGGGTAGTTCACCAGATATTACCACCTCGATTTTCGTCAATATTATTATTCGTAGCGAAGAATGTTTATAATAAGGTTGAATGGTTCCAAGAGATGTATACTTTGGTGTTGTGAGTTTTTTTGTAGGTGAACACGTAGAGGAAATATGAAGGTCATCAGTATTTTTTTTAATGGAATCGTATATTTTTTCCTGCACCAATCGATGGAGCTTCATATTCTCTACAAAAAAGTATTAACCTATTATTATCGAAAAACCGTCGTGATTTCATAACAACACTGAAACTAAAATATCTCCTCAACCAATGGTTTTTCGATATTAATAGGTTAATACTTTTTTTATAGAGAAAATGAAGCTTCATCAATTGGTGCAGGAAAAAACATACGATTCCGTTTAAAAAAATGCTGATGACCTACATATCTCTTCTACACGTCCACCTACAAAAAACTCACAACACTAAAGTATGCATTTCTCGGAATCATTCAACCCTATATAAATATTCTTTGCTACGAATAATGATAATGACGAAAATCGAGGAACATAGTAATATCGATTGAACCATCCTGTATATTGTAAAACTCTTCTTATAGAGATATTTAGTACCTACATTATTTTAAAAAGTACAACTATGCTCCTTGCCGCTTTTGGAATTAATTTATCCAGTAATCAGAACAATAAAAAATTTGTCTAATTATTCGTAGTTAACGTCATTAAATTCTAAAGTACGTCTATAATTTTTTATCCTTTTAAATTGTCAGAAATAGTACCTGGCAGAAACAGCTGTCAGATTTGTATGTATGATGTTCAAAACTATCTACATTTGGAAAATCATCCTCTTCTTGATCACAATTTGATGTTCCTGAAGAATCATAGTTTTCTGAGGGTATACATCTACCATCCCACTGTTTTGTTCCCGACATCGTTTCCGATTTATCTAAATATTCTGAACGTAAATGAATTTCGTGAACTAATTTTTGGGAATGTGAGCAAATGAAATGTGTAACACAGAATTTATATTATATATAATATTAAGCACATACAGCGACTCTTTATTCGGACATTCTTTTAAAAAACGACAACTTTTTTAACCCTTTGCACTCCTTTGTCGAGTGTGACTCGACATCAGCGAAAGAAAAATATAAATAAAACTGGTTTTTCTATATATTTGGTTCTTCCATTATTTATTAAATCGTCTTATTTTTTCAGAAAGGTTATTTCAATATAGTTAATGTACGAAATTGTTTAAAAAATCATTTCAATATCTGTTCGAAATCCCAGACAATTTAGACAGATCTAAAAACATTCTACTGAAAATACAACGATGTAGATGTATATATAGTATAATAGGAATGGTACAGAAAATTTCGAACGTCTGCTTACTTTCTCCAAGAGAAAATAATTGTGTGAATAATATAATAAATTTGTTTCAAAATCTTAAATAAAACTTGAAATATTCGAACATCACTTTCAGATATACGTGAGATTCCATGATAAATACTCTAATACTTCATTATATTTTTACTTAAATTTTCCTGCAAAACATTTACATATAATAATACTTCATAATTTATATCTCGTTTATTACTCGATAAAAAATTATTCAATTTTATTTCATTGATTTTTCGAAGAACAGAAACGTTTCTAATAGAACCTCTTGCATATCCGTTCTCTTTCTCTTCCATGATTGACTTTATGTCTTCGAAATTGTTGATGAATATTTCTCATCCACATACACCATACATGATTCATACTTATTTACTTTATGCTGAATTATTTAAGTATGATTAATTTTTTCATAATGAAAACGTATTAGGCAAGAAACAAATCCCGCAAAACTATCACAACGCGGTTCAGGAAGAAACTAAAATTACCGTCTTAAAATTTCTCAAGATACGAGTAGTCACGTGGTACATACGGTTTAGTCCGACGAGTATACATAGAACTGTAGAACTTACATAGATGCCTCTATTAAAACGATCTCCCAGATCGTACTACATCAATTTCTTCATCATTACTTGATATCGTAAAAACGATATTCAACGAAACATATAACATAAAGTATAAACGAAAATTTCCCCAGTTTTCAGTTTGTCTATGTATACCTATATACTCTTCAAATATTTAACTAAATTATATAATCGGTATAACTGATCAATTTATGTTAGTATATATTATAATAATCTATAAACAAAGCAATACTTTCCTAAAGAGTTGTATTTGTTTGAAAGTAAATTTATTTTAAAATATGTTATCCGTTATAGGTACATATTACATTCCTCGAAAAAGTTGGATCTATATTTATAAATAGATTGATCGTTCATCTTTCCTAAATCGTACCACCACAGGCTTTCTGAAACTACATACATATATCTGAACTTTTCGGACATAGGTTATGTGTAAACGGAAGATCATGCAAATAAATGTTTTTACAGCCTATAATTTAACCCTTTGCACTTTTTTGTCGAGTGTGACTCGACATCAGAGAAAGGTAAATGTAAATGAAACGTGTTTTAATATATATTTGGTTCTTGCTTTATTTATTTAAGTCTTATTTTGTAGTTTAAACCAAATATAAGTTCCACAAATATAAATTACAATAAAGTTTGAGGGCTATATTTAACATAATTGTTAAACAAAATTGTTTAAAATGAATAGCAGTCAAGGAACTGTCCTTTGAAGTTTTCAAAATGAAACACTTAAAACAATAGGGAGTTGTTGACAACAAAATCGAAAAATCATTCGGAGTGTGCAAAGGGTCAATCAAATTAAATTTCAGTTTAATTCGCAATCTAATTAGTAATTATTGTGTACAACGACTATTAACTTTTCCGGACTTTTAGTTTCTCATAGATTTTTATCAAATCTCCTTATTTCCCATGCGTAGTTTTTACGAAAATCAGTCTCAAAGAAACATGCAAATTTCGAATTTTGAAAATGTTTTGCTGGTACCTATCTACATATATGTAAGAGACCTAAAATGTTACAAGTACGTTTCAATACGCGTACGTTTGATTCAATTTATTTAAAAGATTGTGATAGATAATTTATTTAAAAGATCTGTAGGATAATGTTTAATTCAAATGTGAAAAAATTACAATGATGTCCGGCTATATGGTCAAATTTCGATGCGAATATATGGCCACAAGCTTGAGACCTGCTTTGATACGAGCCGACTTATTTTTAAGATTCAATTTTTAAATATTTGATTGTGTGGTACGAAAGTTCGAAAGTTGAAAGTTGAATTTTTGAAAATTCAAAGATAAAATTAAGATTCATAGGTTTATTCGATAACATGACATGACCATTACTCTTTTCATTTCGCCTATTTCCATGCAAATGAAACCATTCAGCACGCGAAACAACGATTCAGAACAGAAATACATAGACTTATTTATTTATTTGTGGCACGAAGATTCTGGCATAAACTCGTCAAAATCGTGTAAAATGAAAATGATAATGGGGTTACGTGGCCCCCGAAAGTGGGCCGCAAAAATACATTGGATGATAAGTCTATCCTTATACCTAAATAGTGGGGGGTTGGGGCTTGTGGCGCTCAGCTAAACGGCTGAGGGGAATAAAGTTTACCCCCTCTCTGATGACCAGATTAATCTCCTCCTTTTCTCCTTCCACTATCCTATTCCAGCACCATGAGCATACTCTAACATGCCCCACTAAGTCCGTAGACTGGTCACGTATTAATCTGATCATCAGAGAAAGGGTAAACTTTATCCTACTCGATTACCTCGATCTGGCGACACTGCCCAGCACCAGTGATGCCAGAGCTGTGGTATTGTGGTACTAAACCATATCTCCACTATAGCCTACTATTGCCCCTACGTTCCTTTCCAACGGGCCCGCACGCTACACTCACCAGCGTACACCAGCGTATCTCTACGGATACAGTTACGGGCGCGTTGGAAAGGAACGTAGGGGCAATAGTAGGGCATGGTGGGGGTATGGTTTAGTACCACAGTACCACAGCTCTGGCATCACTGTCCAGCACTGGTGTAAACTGTAGACGGATTCGTCAACACAGATCTGTTCGGGATGTACGACTCCGGCAACTGATGGGTTAATGTTTTTCTATCGAATTCTTTTTGACTCTCTCAAATGAAAAACATAAACGCATCAGTCACCGGAGTCGAACGTGCAAACCAGTGTCGCCAGATGAGGGGAATCACGGTGAGATGATGTACCCCCCTCTCTGATGACCTGGAATGGGATAGTGGAAGGGGAAAAGGAGGAGAATGTGTGAGAGCCGTTAGGCTCTCATCTGGCGACACTGGTACGAACGGATCTAATTCACGGACCCGTATTCACAGATCCATATACACTATTGTACAAGGTTTCTTAACACGTTTCATGTGTCACGTGTTCCCGTAAAACAGAAATGCACGGATATTAATCATTACACGGATTGAGATCCGGATTCGTTTACTACACGTGCACATGTGTATTTACATACGCGTGAAATAGGGATCTCTAGTAGAAATGTCAATTGCGAGTAGCGTTTACAGTCTCTATTGTCCTATACCTCCCTTAACAAACTTTTTAAATGAGATGAGATACACTACTGTGCAAAAAAAAAGAAGCACGCAGTATAATTATAAGATATAATGACAAACAATATCTTTATGTAGAAATTGTATTGTACAATGATTGATTTATTGCATTTAAAGTATTAGATAATCCGCAATAACACATTTTCAGAACTATTCAATTAAACAGCAGAATCCTTTTTCAAAGCTTACTGTGTTCTTTTCTATTAAATATGGCTGGGTGCTCCTTTCTTTTGTACAGCAGTGTATGAGTGAAACTTTCCAGGGCATGCAACCCGAGGAGTGGGGAAGGCATGGGCACCTTTTTGGTAAGAGGGCTGTGACTGACCATGCAATGCTTACTCCAAAACCGTTCAGGGACATGTTTTGTTGAGCGTATTCTAGCTATTTCTATAAAATATAAATATATTACCGGTTGCATCCACTTCAATAAAATTTCAACAGTTGCTGGATCAGGTGTAGAAGGAAGACTTGGGCAACTCTTAATTGCAGTCACAAGATTTCTTGCAGCTTCTTTTACTGAATCTTTCCATTCCGCAGCTCCTTCGTTATTACTTTCTATGCAAGCACCTGTGTAAAAAATGTTTATTTCAAAATTAAGCATGCAAGTCTAATTATAGTAATAATTATAGTAACTATATAGTAATTCTAATAATTCTAGTAATCACAGCTTCGAAGTAGTGATATAAATAGCTGATTGCTGCGAATTGTTACAACGATTGCAGATAGTACATAATATGAAGCTTAAGTGAAGAAAAATATTTAAATGTAGAGAAACTACGTCGTTATGATCTTATTGTTCATTTTGCATATTTACTAAACACTTTGATTGAGGTGTAGATTCACCCCTAGAACGGATGACCATCACTTTTTATATACCCTGTGCAGATCCTTTTATAGTTCTATGAATATTAATATGAAATAAAAACAACAACTTACCAGAAATAATATCATCCATTTGTAACAAAGCAGCTTCTAACATTTTACTGGCCTCACTTGATGTCTTTGGAACAAAAGTAGACACCCCTGCATGTATAGTAATATCACCCCTTTCGTCACCTTTACCCATTGCTGTAATCTAAATAAGAAAGAAATTAACATATAAAGATATGTATAATCTATGACTCTCAAAAATTTCTAATGACGTTTAAAATTTCAAGTATTATTACTCTAATGTATATTTAAATTACCAAAATTACCAATTAATAAAACCAGTTTTTATACAAACTTGTAACTCCATAATATTTTTAATTGTACAGTAGTAGAATGAAAGAGTAGGGTAGAGTGGGAGAAGAATAGTAAAAGGTTAATACTTAATAGTTTACTATACAAGCTACAGAAGCTTTGAATATTACAACTAGACTACAGATTTTATGTATTTATCACAAAAATGAGTACATGAAACATGAAACACAGTAGAGAGATAAAAGGAATTTAATGGTATTGAATAATATTGATATATTGTTAGCAATAGACTGTGGATGTTTATGCATTTTCCAATTTTTATAGACGAATTTTAAGAAAGTAGAATCAAATAAAAATCTTGTTTTCAGTGGTAGTAGCCTTTGTAGATCTGAAGTAAATAGAAATCTAAATAACTCTGTCAAATTTTATATTCCAGCATTTTTTGAAAACTATCAAAAGCCATAAATGCATAAAGATTCGCAGTAGAAGAAACAATTTTTGATTCTAGTAGTTTGCGATCAATGCAAAAAATTTGTATTTTGCAAACAGATCCACAATATAATTATAAGTTTACACTACTGCAGATTTTATGTCTAGATGTACAAATTTTCAAAATTAAATCGAATCTGACTAGCCACTGCCAATCGGAACTCGATTGTAAACAAATGTAATTAAAACTGGTATTGTTAAAGGTTAAAGAGTAATTTCAAAGACTCTTAAAATGGAGGTATATAATGAAATGAATAAATTTGCAATATATAACAAAATAAAAAATATTAAATCTAACACTTTTCAATTTCCTATTTCTTTCTTTGTACGATAATTTTTTTTTATTATATTCAACAATGAATAGAAATGTAGAAAGATAAAAATTTACATTGTACGCTCTTTTATACGCTTACCTCGTAACATCATAGCTCAGCTTTAAATGGAAAGATCGCAGCTTTTAAATTGTTTTAAATTTAAAGTTAAATACAGATTCAAAGCATGGAACGACAATCCAAGAGTAAGCAACAGGTGTTGAGAACAACGCCCAATAGATTACCGCCATGATAGTTTTTACTTTTATTTTGTGTGATAAATATGCGTATATTTCTTTGACATTGTATATTGAAATAAGATGGTTTTAAAAAGATATAACCAAACTCCTTAAAATCTTCCGGCTAATGTGCTCATTATAAGAGGAAATCAGGAATATTTCTATTTCACAAAATATGTCATCCATGTACATATATGTAAATATATTGTCTGTTCAACAGTTCAACATTTACACCGAAGCAAATCACAACACAACAAAACCACGTGACCTTTTTAGGAAACTATTACTATGATATGTCGGAGAAATGTGCTCTATTCATGTATAAAATTTATAATCATAAGTATTTGTTTTTAAAAATGCAGACACTTTTACTTTTACGTTGACTTGTTCAACTATTTACGTATCCTATATATAAGTCAGTATATCTATATAGGTATTATTTGTACGTTTCAATCCGACGCAAAATGAACAAATGAGCACAAATGAGTGACATCTGTCATGTGAGCATGTGCTATTATACGATTGTATATACGTTGCTTCAATCACACGTTTACTATACATAATATAAGTAAGAAAATGTAAATATGTATATATATATAAGTACAGTGATTTCTAAAAGTCTGTATAAAAACGCGAGTGCAACTGCAAAGAATATTTGAAAAACAAAAGATGACGGTTCATTTATAAAGAAATGTATAAAAGTACGACCAGTACGACTTCATAGAGAGTTGACTGGCTATATCTCGTCTATAACTGCAGTTATAGATCAGTTAGAGATCAGACGAGATATAGCCAGCAATAGCCAGTCAACTCTCACTTTCTACGCACTCCCCACTTTCATTGGGCGAATCTCTCCCCACCAACTCGCCAATTAGAAAGAAATCGCATTACGACCACAACAGACTCTCTCTCTCACTCTTTACATCCCGGCCGCCATGGCAGGCTTCAACGCTTCGTACAGTCTATGATCTGAAGCCGGGTCTATAAGTGTATGTGGTCTAAGGTCTAATCATGGGTCTAACAAGATTTTTACAATACCAGAGAGGAAACTGACAATACAGAATTGAATTCAGGTAAAAGTGTTTCGGAATTGGGTCGGTAGATGGTGCAGCATATCTATCGCGCCTTTATTGAAAGATTATTACATACTTTTAAAAACCTTATTTTTCACGTTTTCCTGAAAAATGGTCAACTACTGATACCAGGTCAATTACTGGTGCATTTAACTTATGTTAGTTAATTATTTCGCAGTAAATACTGATAGTGTTGGAATTTCTAGTACAAATAATTATGCACCTTTGGAACTGGAGAACAGGGTCAATTCTATATAATCTCTGTACTGTTTAATGTAAATTGCAATAGTACACAGCTCTATGTGTTTTATAAGGTATAATTTGTAACGCTTACAATCGCCATTGTAACTTGGTTCAATGGATAGCAAAGCTCGAGTATTTAGTATTACATTTGACATGTCTGGTACTAGAATGATACAACAGAAGCTGATAAAACAATTAAAGTTTACAAAGAAGATAATACAGTTGTAAGCACAATTTATTAACTACGAGTTTTAATTTTATGAAAATCAAACCATAAAATTTTTTCTCCTTATGTTAATATTTTTAGACTCGAGAAACACATCCTGTTAATTAGAGACCAGACGTAATGAAATGTAGGAAATATTAAAATGTCTAGTGCATAATTAATTTGATATTTTTCATAAGTTTTGATGCAAAATTGATAAAATATTTTAAATATTTTAAAGTTCTTCGTCCAGATCAAATAGTTCTTCTGGAAAATCACCTACTTTTATATGCATTGGTTTTATGAATCCACCATATTTTGGTAAACACTCGAAATATTTTTTACCATTGACACTGCAATATCAGTTATGACAAGTTAAGCATATATGTACATAAAATTATAGAAAAAGATAAAATTAATTATAATCTTACGTTCCGTCGTTTTTGCCACGTGGTTCATCATATTTTACACCAATCCACCAACCTTCCTTAAATTCCGTTTTACCTAGAAATAGAATGTGTTATGTTTCTAAACTGTAGATAACAGAAAAAAACTGTATAGGTGAACAACTACTCACCAACATACATAATAGTAGCTCGTCTTTTTGGTTGGTTTGGTACAGAAACTTCACAACGTTCTCCAACATGACATGAGTTAGCTTGTGCTTCCTCAGCTTCTTCTTCTTGTCTTTTTTCTTCTGCTTTCTTTTCTGCTTTTTCCTTGTTATATTTTCCTAATTTATTTTTCTCTAAGAATGCTTTTACAGTATCTAAAGCATTGAGAGAAAATATATTTTATCAAATAATTTCTGTGTATTTTTGGTTACCTTTTAGTAGGCCACCCTGTAGAAATGTTTATGCATTTTACCTGTTCTTTTAGCATATTCTTCTTCGGATATCTCGAATTTGTCAATGCTATCTAAATTTGATTCTTCGCGTGTAAAATTATCAATTACCTAAAATGCAATATGTACTTATATTATCATTGTTGTTGTAATTATCCATAAATAAATACAAAACCTTAGTAATAATTAGACAGCGGATCTTTATGCAAAATAAAAAATTTCCAGCTGAATTGCAACAAACTGATGTGAAATAGAAATTTATTTTCTTTATAATTTCTCCAATGAATTCTTTCAAATTACACCTATTCATTTTTGTCATAAATGCATAAAATCCGCTGTCCAATAATAATAAGTAAGTATTAACAAATTCATTTTACATGTATTCGCATTCCATCGTCAATAGGATATGATCCTAAGAGTTGTTGTCCATTGTTTAACGTGCAAACTAATCTATCATTTTTATCAAATACTTCAACTACCATTGTAGCTGGATTAGCACCAGTAATAAGCTCCAATTTCCCCTGCCGTAAAGTACCAACGAATTAGTACATAATAGTAAAAGCGATAGTACAATGAAAATTATCATAAAACATTCTTACCTTAAATTCATCGATTGTTATACCTTTCTGAAATCTTCGTTCTACATAATATTGCTGATTAGAATTAGTAATAGATAAATTCAGAAAATCTGACGTTACAACGCTGTATTCGCTCATTTTTCCTGAATTAGGGGGAATGTATTGATATATTATTCAATTTATTATCGACTTTCAAATTTTACGCTTTGTGTACAATAGGTTACTTAAATAGGTTACAACTTTCAAACTCAGTTTTTTACAAAATAAATCATTTATTAAAGAATAATAAATTCAATGTTTACGTATTGCGTACAAGTCACAAGATATTTTGTATACAAACATATAAGCAAACTGAACGTTGAGGCCAGGTTACGAGATATCTCGTATTATATTGATTTCACATACGCGCGTATCGACGATTCAACGAATTAAAAACAATTTGATCTGCAGTTGAAATGTAAAACTGTCTACATAATAAACAGATATATAAAAAATATTGTATAGAAATATTTAAGAATTTATAAATGTGAATTGAAAAAGTACTTGTATTTAAGTATACGTTGTACTGGTCTGCTCAAAAGTGTGCGGGTTCTGGAATCTGGAAGCACGTTAGGCGTGCAGAGTGCTGTATTCTTTTATGTGACTTGTTGTGATTTGCGTTGTTAGCATTACACGAATTGTAGTACATATACAGTATACACTATTTATACAGTGCAACAATTGTCAAGATTCAAGATATAGACTCGTATGTATAACGTATAACCAGTGGTGAGATATTTTGCAATATTGTGCAAGATTTCTCGCGCATGCGCGTCCAAAACAGTAACGTATCTATATATGTATATTACGAAATGATAACGAGATAGTGGAGCTCTGGGGGAAAGGACCGATATTTTAATGGGTGTTCAAAGTACCCCATTTTATCGAGAATTTTACTTTACTGAACTCAATTTCAATATCTCACCACTACCTCCCGATGACTCCGTTGCTCGTCTGTTCCGGTTCCGGACAGTTCCAGAGCGCGATCGTCGTTCTCTTCGGGCGAGAGAGTCTCCGACCGCGGTGGACCGCGGCAAGGGCGGGTAAGGGCAAGGGCCAGTCCCTCGGAAGGGTGCATTACGTATACACCCAGGACCAGCCCTCCATCCCGTATACGCGAAAAGAAGCCGGCACTCTCGCGTTCAAGTACTAAATAAACTAGAAATTCGTCTATTGTTTTGAAGGAGTTGCCGCTTCACCCACAAACCCACAATGTTTGCTGCGATTATCTTAGAAACCAGCTGCAGAAACTAAGGCCAGACGGGTACATGATACAAACATATGTCGAGGTCAAAATCATTGGAGTTGAGTCCGCTAAAAGTAACATTTACTCAAATAAATATTTAATTTAAAATAGTATGTATTATTCCATATCTAATAGCATTATTAACCCACGCAGTACGGACTTTTCGAAATGACGAAGGCTGGTCTATTAGCGTTAAAGTTGGTAAACATTGAAAATAAAAAACCGTTATGAGATTGTAAAATTATTAGCAAAGAAGTAGTAAAGCGAGAACAATGTTTAATACAACCGAAAATAAATATAATAGTCATTTAAAGATGAATTTTTAAAATTTAATTTTTTCATACAATCACTTCCTTTTGAATTATGTATATTAGCAGTTTCACAACAGTTCTATACAAGTTGTCCATTGCATACATAATTTTAATTTAGCAGTCCTACCGAAAGATATTGAATTTTTTATATTATTGTAATACAGAATAATTCGAAATATGTATTTACTGCAGTAAGAATAATATAATAAAAAATCTACATAAACGTGTGTATCTTAAACACATTAAAAAATTTACAATTATTCATAATAAAACATTGACACATCTAGTTTACTTATTCTTTATACAGAATATTTAGTTATTAAGTTTGGTGATACATAATCAGCTATTTTACACGAAATAATGACATATAATTATTAAGAGAAAAGAACGATTTATTAGAATCAAGTTATTTAATAAATTTGTGTCCACTAGGAAGCACGGGTTTTCTTTATGTATTAACAAAACTTAACATTTCATATTGAACAAAATTGTTTTCAATTGCGAAAAAATAGATTATACAGTGTGACTTTTAAATAATATAATAGTTATACAAGTAATAGTACTTTTTAATACTTGACGACTTCAATAAAAATGTTTGGAGCATTTTACAAAGTAATAAATTCTTTTATGCTGAAATATTTTGTTTGTGATTTACGAAAGTCTCGACGTATGCAGGTTGTTCGCTGTCAATGGTTGGTATTTAAATAGTAATCTTTTTTATAAAAGCGTGGACTTCAAAATTTCATAGACCATCTTATTTCGAAAATATGGCATGTCCTGTTGCGTGAATGTAATTTTCTTATTTGCAGAAATGTATTCGGCAAACATACAAGAAAATACACCACAATCACTTCCATTCATTTGTTGTGGAATATTTTTGGCACACTCTAACTTCCAGTTACTGGTATCGTATGGTTTCTTCTTCTTGTCTAAACTTTCGTCTTCCAAATATTGTCGCAATGCTGATAAACATTTTAGATTATTGCCACCCATACTATCGTAATAACATATAGACTTGTCTCTGAAGTCGATTATCGACATACACCAATGAATATCTAAATGTATAGGAACAACTATAAGATCTTGCGCGAATATATCAATTTTTCTTGTCCATCGCTTAAGAGATGTATGACCACCTGAGATTAATTTCGGATAAAAAAATGTATTCATAGCATGTGCCTTCGGATATTTGTCGTTAGTACTTCTGGCTATTAGTAAATTCATATAAAAATTAATTACTTCGTCGTTTAACCAATTTAAATCGGCCAATGTATGAATATCTTTTCTTGTGATTCTGAGACCGAAACCTTCTACAAGAACCTCGTCTGGTGGTCGAGGAATAAGAGCATTTTTAACATCTTGTATCATCTCTTCTGTTAAGGTAGGTAATAACGCCTCCTCTTGTTCTTCTCTTTCATCTAGAACTGCTTCACATAACCGCATAGAACGAGCCAAATGCTCCTCTAAGGCAGCTTCTCTAGCTAAACGATTATGCTTAGATAATACACATGTCATCTTTTTTAATTCCTCAGCCTCTCTGCAACGCTGCAGCATGCGCTCATTATATCTTTTTGCTACCTGCGGAATAAAATCTTCCCGCATCACAGCTTTCACAGCTAGTTGATCTCTTAACGTATTTGTAGCTAAGCTTTCGGTGTATTTATTTAAGCTTGAGTTTCCTGCTATCAAATGTTTTTGCGAGGACTGCGCTTTATTACAAATGGAATGTACTGCACCATTTTTATTCTTTTCTACAGTAGTAACCATCGTTTCTTTAGTTCTGGTTTCCTTATTCGGCTGTGTGTTCCAATGCATTTGAAACGTGTTCTTTTTTCTAGGTATTTGTTGAACTCTGCAGGAAGAATTCAACGAATCGGACTTCTCTAAATCTATTATTTCTACCACATCTGGAATTGGTCTTTTCTCTTCGTATTTATCACGTATAACGTGTATCCTGTGTGGGAGGAAGTTTTGCAATAGTTGTTCATACTGATTTTTTTCTTTCAAACAATGCGTTTTATTTAGAGTTGGGCATTGTTGGCGAGCTCCAATATTTGGCCGCTCTTTAGGTTTACTATCAAAATAGCCCATGTTTAATTCATTGTAGCACTGTTCAGAGTTAGGTAATGAAAAACACGGCGAACAACATCTGAACGATTTATCCCTATTGCTACATGTACCGTTTAATCCATTGGATGATTTAATGGGAGAGTGTTTATGTTTTAAAATTTGAATATCATCACTATCACTATCGTCATTGATTTCAATCTGTTCTTCATCTACATTGATGTTCTCGTAGTTGTAACAATGTTTTTTCGGAGTTACAAACTCTTGTTCCAAACTGAACGACACAGCTCTGCGTTTCCTGGGTGATTCGTCTACCCAGCCAAAAAGTTTTTTCAATAAATCAAATATCAACATGATGATTGTAGAAAGATAACTGCCCGCTGCACAGAGCCCAGAAATATTTCACTAATATGGCCATCCAAACTTCGTATGTTGAATTAGTTACGAGTATACACTTTCTGTGAAAATCTGAAAATAACAGTAGACTTTTATCAATGATAAAATGTTAATGAAACATTACTTATTATAAAAGTCAATATTTCACATTAACGTACTTACATTGTATGCATTTATGTCTATAAATATATATGTATATATATTAAGTCAATGTGTATTCTAAATATTTAAATATATAACTGTATGGCGGTGCAGCTTTAGATTGGAACTGGTATCCACTGTAGAAAAATTATAAACTCAAGTAACCTAAAAATGATCGTTTGAATATAGAATATATTCATAATAAAGAGGAAATTTAAATTTATACATAAGACATTAATCGCGGTTGATAAATGTGATTGCATATGAACTAACAGGTATATGTACCTATCAAGAGAGTATTCGAACATTCGTCTTTATTTCCCAGAAATTTTCTTACTGTATCAACACACTTAGCAATTTTATATTTTACGTAGTTTTCAGAAGAAATGGAAATATTATACACGTCGTAAAATTCACATACGAATTTAAATATAGTAAGCAATAAACCGTGTGTTCAATTCCATTGGTACTAACGCAAAGTATGGATTGACAACTCCCGCGTATTTCAGGGTAGACTTACTCAATATATTACTTCGTTAAATTTCAAGTGCCCTCTACAGAAATGCATCAGTACTACATAATCGAGGGCGGGAATTACAGAATATGTTTTTATCCTTGTATCCTCTATTTAAGTACGTCTGTTGCATTTTTAGTATGAATAAATGCACATTTATTTATGGGTCCAGTGTATTTACGAGGATGCAACTTTTCAACCGCTATAAGGTTTATTAAGGGAAAATAAGAGCTTTCTTGCAAAATCAAATACCCTTTGCACTCCTTTGTCGCGTGTGACTCGACAACGGAAAAACGAAAATGTAAATGAAACGTGTTTTTATATGTATTTGGTTCTTCCTTTTTTAGTTAAACACAAAAATAATTTCCACAAATATAAACTACAACAAAGTTTGAGAGCCACATTTAATATAAATAGTAAACAAAATTGTTTAAAATAAATAGCAGTCAGGAACTGTCCTTTGAAGTAAATTTCAAATGAAATATTCTCTGTATTATTGCGGAGTAGCGTACATAGAGCCCTTTTTTGCAATTTGTCTCTTGAAACTTTATAAACAATAATTACCCAGCACGGCCTGCCACCTGGCCCAGCCTGCAGAGCCACTGACCTGCAGATTACGGGCACCCTAACGCTTGGAGCTGCTCAAGCCCAGACTGCTCGATTTTGGACGGGTCCTGTGCACGCCAATGCGCACATATCACCTACAGAAACTCGAGCCCAGGGCCTGCAGGCCGGGCCGGGATTCTGTCTGTTTTTGAGAGGGCAGCACGGTCACACTTACTTTACTGAGGCTGAAACAGGCTAAAAGAACCACCAGCGGCCATCCATCGCACGAAAAATCCTCAACAATATCGGAAATCGGAACATTGATCAACACCAATCGACACTGACTGATACTGATAAGTTCAATATACAAGTGTATACAAGCAAGTGCGAACTTCGCTGCGCATGCGCGAAAAAACGTATCCCATCTGGGCACACTGGCGCGAAGTTACTTGAGTTACTCGAGTCAGTGATGGGATTGTTGGCACTTTTCTCTTCTCGCGCAGGCAGATCGGCAGATCGGCTAGGTACACTGATATATATTCTTATCAGTAGCCAGGTAGCAGAGCGGCCAGAGCCCTGAGGCAGTTATATATTGGCGGGAATGTACCGAAATAATCTTACCACACAAAAAGACTCCAGGACGTGTCCTACGAGTTACAAAATATACACAAATATACCTGGTATACATTCCTTTTTTTGATATCAAATCATATAAATTTTTTAAAATTCTGCAGGGTGCTCAAGGAATCCCATTTTATCGAGAAGCTCACGTTACTGAGACTAAAAACGCCGCGCATGCGCGAGAAAAGTTGGACTCAATCGAAGCACTGACTCGAGTTTCTGTTACTGCAATTTATTGATGTTTGACGGCTACAACAATCGAGATATGATATAAATGCTTGTTGTGAGGCTATTGATTGAATGTCATTGAAAGCGCTACATATATATAGGACCTGCAAAGAATTCATGATCAACTATACAAGAATGTTTCTGAAAATTAGTCAGAAACATTAGATTACGATTTTACTTGTAGTGTTATGTGAGAAGTACTTACGACTACATATTTCCTAGCTGGCGTCATTTTAGAAAAACATCAGTGAAAGAAAATCGTAGCAAAGAATTATTACAAGTCATGAATGATGGATGCAAGATTACAAAACTTCCTCATCACATACAGCAGAAACTTTGTAATACGAGACCACCTTATAGACAAGGGAAAAGGTTGACATCCGTGAAGGTAGCATTGTGGACTTGTATCCTAATCAATGTATTCAATATACATAAATAACAACATACTCTTTCTAATCTCATATTCTGAATAGGTTATTTTAAATTCTATTGCTTTGATAAACATCGTGATTTCTAATCATTTTAATTTAGACCATTGTAGTTTGGTATGAATAGTTTGTAACATGATATAACTATGTTTTATTTTCATTGTAATATTTCCTTGACACGCCAGCTCTGTGTAACAGGTTTATACGATAAACGATGAATCAAAACATGTTGTGATATGCGGAGTACCGAAGCTCCAATTAGGTGAAGAGGTAAAGAAGCTTGTCGAACCATATGGGGATGTGAAAAGGATTCATGTAGTCCCTGACTATCCTGCAGAAGAGTTTACAGAAGCTTATTATTTACAGTATGCACGTATACAGAGTGCAAGGTTTATACTTTTTACTTTGATATTACTGTATAATTAACGTTTTCTCTTAACTGTGTTCATTGAATGGTATTACGCAGAATAGCAAAACGGTTTATTGACGGTAAAAATTTTTATGGAGGTTCCTTGCACATATTTTATGTACCTGAGGTGGAAACTGTGGCAGAAACCAAAGCTAAGCTTGCTCAACGCCATAGAGAAGTGGGTATACGCATAAAGAGAAATCAGAAAGATGCGCTGAATCCAAGTACAGATAAATTTGTTCCCCCGTATGTTGGAAAACCAATTTTCTATAAAAATTCATGGATGAACGATTGTTAGAGGTGTGCGAGAACCGGAAAATGTCGAAATTTTCGAGATCTTACACGCCTCTAATCATTATTTATCAAGCATGAAATAAAATTCAGTAATAAATTTTAGGGAGCAATATCATAGAAAGAAGAGGACGCCAGCTTTACCATTAACAGGAGAACGTCTGACTAAACACTATCCTGGAGAAACGTTGACTTCCATTTACGATGGTATTCCACAAAACATAGATCCAAGGCCAGTGTCTGAATCTAGTTTACCTTCAACTTCGTACAATTACCAAGATAATGAATCAATTACATCTGCTACATCACAAGCTCCATACAACATAGATGAAGCTATTATTCAAACAACAGCGAGCAATACAAAATTATCAAGGTTTGATGATGTGAAACGCAAAAAAAGAAATTACAAAGGACAACCTGTTGACACTAGTATAAAAAACAAAATAGTTAGACCCTCAATTATCAACACAAGCACCATAGTAAATTGGGATGCCTCTGATAGAAAGGTTTTCAGTAATCCCAAAAAAGTTGAGAGCAATACAACAATTAAATTGATCGCGAAAAATGATAATAACAAGAAGAGAATTGTAATAAAAGATCCAAAGTGAGTTGGAACTGATATTAAATATTGATATCTCGATTCTCTATTTTTAATATATTTTTTCAGTGTGTCACAATTGGTGCAACCAAGCAAGGACCTTCAACTTTCCATTCAAGAAGCCAAATCGAAGATACGAGTTGCAATGCAAGCAAAAGACTCTGATAATTCAGTATAATAACGTGAGATAATAAACAAGTCAATTTGTTGTATAAAAACAATTTATTATCATTTTAATGAATTATATTCCGAATTATGCTTGTGCTCGCAAGACATAATTATTAAAGTTTACAAAAATCTGAAAAACCTCCTTATTTAAAACATTTCTATCCTAGATTAACGATTCTAGTAATATATATAATAAACACTAATCGTACTAAGACTAGTTTTACATTTCTTATTTTATAATTATTTAAGTTGCAATGATGATTTCATTAGAAATGATTAAATAAATGTGTCTATTTGATAAAAATTATTATTGTAAAAATTGCATTTAAATTAATTCAGTCTCGTCATTTTTATAAAAATTTGTATACCAGTCGCATTTTGTACTCTGTACGCTTAGTGTTAAATAATAACTGTGGAGTCTGGTTCCCATTTAATACTACTTATTTTATGCTTTGTAATATACTTGTGCGGCGACGAATTCTCCTGTGAAACTGTAGTCTTTATGTTTTTATTTCTGATTACCTGTTGCGGCGAATTTATTGCTACATTGGTTTGGATGTGTCCATTGTTTGAACGATTAGCAAGAGGAGCTCGAATCTGGAAGTAAAAGTGATTAATGCTTTTATTGTTTCAATATAATTGATAAGATATTAAATACCTTTGTAGACTCGGTTCTATTTTTATCATTAAAACTGGAAATTTTCTTTTCATCTATCGTAATTTTAATTTCTGGTTTGAAGACATTTTTCTTCTTTTTATATACATCTGCCCTTCTTTTATGAATTTCCCAGTTAGATAATTGCAGCGACAGTATATCTTTAGCAACGCTGTCGTCGTCGACTTCTTGTTTTGGCAATTGTGATATATTCTTTTCAACGCGTGTATCTTGTGATTCAATTGAATCCGATTCTGTGTGATCGTCCAATATTAATGGATCTCTCCATATTTTTATCATATCGTTATCGGTAGTGTGAACATCCTTATGTTTTGTGTTCTTTTTAGCATCACTGTAATTATCTGAAATTATTTTATTTTCATCATTGCTTCCACTTTCTACTTCTTTGTCTTCCGCTGAAAATGTTTGTAGAATAATTAATTGTAATCCTTAGTTAACTAATTTTGAGTTAGAAGATTCAATAACAGTGATATCCTTACCAGAATCTGTCTGAGATGAATGATTGCAACTTGAGTCAGATTCATTTAATTTCTCATTAACTTTGTTGTTCATCAAACTCAAACACCTTTCTTTACACGTACATAAATCAGGCCAGACTTGTATTTTCGGGATATTGAACTCCGAGGAAGTTTCACAGTAAGAGAATCCTGGATGAGAGGCATCAGTATAGCTACACCGTCTTCTTGAATTCACTCTGTGTCTAGCCTTTAAAAGGATCATAGATAGTGGCGTTAACATTGGAGTTCTACTGAAATCTGCAGCTGGTGATCTAGGGTCAATGTCTAAGACACTGTAATGCTCCTCATCTGTCAGTGTAACTGCTCTTTGAGACATCGAACTGGTCACTGGAGGTGTTAATTGCATTTCTGTATTCGTGAAATCCTAAAAATAACTTACTTAATTTAGTAAAACTTAATAAAGTAATACAAGTGCTGAATTGTTGTACACTTTATAAATTTACCCCATCCAAGGAATCTAATTCTTCATCCTCTACTGTCGGTACAGATTTCCTCGGCGATAAACATAGAAGATGATCTAAATCCGTTTCTAAGTACAGTTTACATTGTAAATGCCTTGGAATTGCGGAGAGTACTTTGCCGTTTACTCCAACAGGTGTGGAATATACCTATCAATATTATTTCATTCATTGTTCAACATAATCTACAATGCTGGAAAAATATTTAAAAAATATGGGTCAAGAATTACCTCGATTGGTGTTCTGTTAATACCACTAGTCACTGATCTAGGATCAATCGGCAATGTTTTTTGTGCTACTGGTGTGTTGAAATTATCATCAACAGTTTGATCATCTGTGGAAGTGGACTGTACTTCTGTGTCTTCTTTCTCAGTGTCGGTATTTCGAAGAAAATATTTGCTAACGTAATTCCCCATTACTATTGGGCGTATTGATTGTAATTTGCAATATGAGAACGATATAAAAAAGTAGAAGGTAAATATAATGGCTACAGACATTTGTCAACGATGGAAACTGTTCTAACCTCTAACCATTACTCGAGATTGCAGTAATTTATATCGTTATTTAAAGCTGTATTGTTACACTTACCGTACTCAAAAGTTTATCAAAGCCTCCACGAAATTAGTTAGAATCGTTGACTGTCGTTGACATAAAACAACTCAACTTTGAAAATTGAACCGTTTTAATTTGTAACATTACATAAAGGCCTGGCCCACTTTCCAAGCTCGCTAGAAAAATTCTGTAATAAACAGCCCGCAAACGATTTACCAGATCTATCGATTATATTCGAATGATTGCTCTTTGGCTCTTCGTTTTGTTTTCTTTTCTCGAAACGCGGAGGAAGATGTAATAATAATAGAGAATATATTTGTCATCGTTTCATGGGAATAATCCTTGTTCAAGTTCTTCCGCCATTTTTCCTGTTTTATTAGTGAATGTGTGCGTACGGTGTGTATCGTGTGTCTCCGTCAGTGAGTCAGTTTATCTTTGGTTCCTT
This sequence comes from Lasioglossum oenotherae, assembly GCA_028455765.1. Lineage (NCBI taxonomy): Eukaryota > Metazoa > Arthropoda > Insecta > Hymenoptera > Halictidae > Lasioglossum > Lasioglossum oenotherae. The sequence continues at coordinate 1,976,071 of CM052284.1, read as the reverse complement.
ATTGTTCCTTATGTTTCATAGGTGTCTGCTGCCATCATCTGTGTTCCGTGGGACGGTGGAACTCTGTAATGTTGTATGCAGTATTCATCCACATATTATAAAAAAGATCGCCTGATTTCAGAACAACAAATGGCTAACTCGTTAGGTGTCGTCGATTGGGAAGGTAGATTTCACAGAAATATTATTCTGCACTCGATATTTTCAGTTTGTCGTCGATTATCAAAAGTGTCCCCCAACAAGTATTATTTTTAGTATCTTGTTTTGACGTGTGTCAAAAAACGATTTCGACGATGACACAATTTGCCATGTTTTAAGCTTTTTAGGAAGACTGCTTGCAACATACTGCTTTTTATCCAAACATAATAAAAGCTGAGTTATTTCTATTTCTAAATATGTACTTGGATGATGCTTCAGTTTCCTTCGAGAAAAATTCTATTTGATTTTGCACACTCGTGTTTAATCGTACACTCGTGTATTGTAATCGAAGGTTAAATTTATTTTCGAATAATTAAACTCTTCGGTATCGAGGACCGTATAAAGATGAAATGTTAATTTTCTTAACCTCCTCGAAACAGGTTATTTTCTGTGTCTATCGTAATTCACGGCTTCATAATTAAGTTAATAGGTAATTAGTCTGCACCTAATTACGATATTATCACTGAACCTACCACCACCGGTCAAATGACCAGTTCCAGATTTGGATAAACACATTCTTCTTGTAAGAAGATAATCATGTGAAGATAAAATAATATGAAACAGTTATTTCTAGAGCTCCATAAACCTAGTGTTAACACTAGGCAAATATTATAATATGAACCACACAAAGTTTAAATAATTTAAAGCTCAGTAGGTTTAGTGTTAAGCCAGCGTTAGAGTTGTTATTAATCCTGTACTTTTTCTGTCGCAGATCTGAGAAGGCAAGCGAGACACTTGGAAAATGAGATCGATGCGAAACTGGTGGCATTCAGCAAGCTTGGCATTAACACAGGATCTAAAGTTGTAAACAGCGACGAAGTGCCGCTGTTGGACGAGGAACATGTTTTCGAAAACATGGCTTCCGAAATAGAAGCCTTACTAGCTAAAGTAAGTTGGAAGCGAAAGCACCGTACCATCGATGGACTAAAAATCTGTTTTGTTGTAGTTGTTCTCGATAAATGAGAGAATGAGTGAATTACAACCTAACGGTGCTGCAATGTTGCATACCATGCAACGTCATAAAGATATATTGAAAGATTATAAACTGGAATTCAGTAAGATTCGAAATAATTTTGCAGCGAGAAGAGACAGGGAGGACTTACTCGGAAGCGTTCGTAAAGAAATAGAGTACGTACAATAATTGTCTGAAATCCTGGACGTTTGTTAATTATTTGTAACGTCTGTAATTTACTTTGTTGGGCAGCAATTACAAAAGCGTAAGCGGACTAAATCGCAGAGAGATGTTCATGAAGGAAAATCAACATATTCATAAGTAAGCAAACGTTACTCTGTACTTCATTTTATTCAGATATATAATATTTCTCGCTAAACACTGAATTGCCTCTGTGTAGTTATAAGTGTTTGTTAATCAGGTACAAAACTTAAATGGAGAACTTTACTGCTTTCAGCTCGGATCGGCTAATCAACGATCAAATAAGCATAGCAATGGAAACACGGGAACATTTGATGACCCAGAGGCAGGCATTCAAACGTATACAAACCAGGTTGAATGATATATCGAACCGTTTCCCAGCAGTGAACAGTCTAGTGCAAAGGATAAATCTGCGCAAGAGACGGGACTCTCTTATTGTCGGACTTATCGTTGGTTTCTGCACGTTTCTAATGCTCTTGTATGCTTTTCACTAAATTTCATTCCATACCAAAGTACTTCCATCCCAGTGGGTTAGGCATGTATTATATGGTAAGCGCGATCGGTTCGCCCGTTTTCCATAGTAAAACGGTATACGTTTCAATATTTTTATCTCGATTGTCTATGTATCTGCAATTTTGTCGGCATACATTTTCTTTGTTTTTGCATACAGAATGTACACGGAATTATCGGAGATAAATGAAAATATTTTTGTTACTGAAAACAGATAAAACTCTCGCAGTATACCGACATGTCGCTACATGGATAAGAAACATTGAATACAGAAAGAATTGTGCACCGAATTAAGCGAATGATCGAGCGAATGCGTTGTAAAAGTGAGATACAAAAAAAAATAATGAAAATATAATAATGTACAGCTTTTTTTATACCTAATGTAAGCCGTGGATGAAACTATGTATAGAACTTTAATCCACGATCGACATGTTAATTTAATAAATGTTAAAATCAATGATAACAGTTTTACCCAGTTCGAAAATTGTATCTGTATCGTTTTCTTTTCGTTTCTTTCGACTTCGTATATGCGCGAAAAAGAAAAGTCGACTGTTTTATATATATGTACATTGTACATACATGTAGGAAACGATAAAATGATTTTTTAAACTTGTCACCGGTACAACAGACTGATACTCGAAGATTTTTCATTCGTTTTTATTCGCCACTGCGTTTACGAATAGAAAGACAGTTTATCTACAAGTAATATGCCTACGAGTCAATGTTTAACATGTTAAAGCGAATAAAAAAGGAAACGAGCAATACAGTTTTGGTTTCGTAGCAACGAAAGAAATAAATTATCGAAACATTTCGATCAAATTGAATTGATAACATTAGTCCACGGTGCATTATACAGGTGTGCCGACTTCCCTCAAAAAACTGAGGTAGATTAGTAGTAATTCTCTAGCCGCCGCCAGACGGCGTATGGTCGTAGGTACCGTACGTGTGCGAATCAGATTCTGTGTATTCGGGCACGCTGCTGAATACACACAACTCATTCGCACACGTACAGTACCTGGCCGTCTGGCGGCGGCCAGAGAATTACTACCCATCTGCCTCAAAATTTCAGCCTTACAGAGATGCTATGTCGGCACACCTGTATAATGCACCGTGCATTAGTCGTGTTTTCTTTCCTTTTGCTTTGTTTTTTTTTTACTAAGAAGTATTGGTTTTACATACACGAAGACATTTATACATGTATATATACACATACACACGCGCGTACATACATATACATATATGTATCAATGCATGGCATATATGTTTACAAGTTTCTCATTCGAGTTCACAAAACACAGCGCGTTAAGAAAAGTTATCGTTCCGGCAAATACGATGCCAGTTTCCACGTATACTAGATACCACATTTATAAATTACATCTCGTCTTGCGATAGGAACTCAAGCAGAAATTGTAAAAGTATCGAATACAAGGTACATATGCTCACCTAAAACTGCTTTTATATTCTTTAATATATATTATTTACACTTTGAGACCTTCCGTGTATATAATCACAAATCTCACTTTCAGCATTTCAAATTTTGTTTGTTGCTTTTTCTTTTTTTTGTTTCCTTTTCCTGTTCAAGAATCTACGGTTTTATACACTCTTCGAAAAGGGGAGGCTACAGTTGGCAGTCTCTTTATTTTCAGTAACGACCGAACGTATTCTGGACAATTCTTCCCTCGTATTTCTCTCTTCCTACATTTTGATCGAAGTTCATCTCTATCCAAGCATCGCGTAAATGTTAATACTGATTTTCGTGAATCCTGTATTGTTTTAGCTGTTTAAATGTTCGTTTCGTCGCTGCTCTCAACTGTATCCTCCTTTCAAATTAGAACTATGCAATTTAAACTACGAGGATACATTGGATCCACAACAATGCACTGGACGCTTCTTCGTCGTATCAAATTTCGCGGAAGGACTGGAAAAAAAGGAACATAATTACGACATTATAATTTATGCCACGCAAATGTATGGTGTGCTTTCTCTTTGTCTTCGACGTCGCGTATTTAAAAAAAATCTATATGATCTGTTTATAAATGCAATATGTAGTGTATCCGTAGAAACGTAGAAGCTTTCTTTTCCTGTATGTACCGCGACAAAACGGTTCTCTGTAGCTAGGAGAGTCGCCTGAAACAGGAGTATATTCACAGATCACGGCTTTCAACGGTTCTCCAAAGCCAAGGAAACGTTTCCGGGTCCGTCACACATCTTTCTAGAACAGGTATCGGGACTCTACTCGTGAAATTGATATTCTACCAATTGGCTCCTTGAAATTAGTTTCTCTACCTTTTAAATTAAATCCGAATTGTCTCCTGTTTTCGCTTATTTACTATTCGTATTATTATTAATATTATCATTACTATTATTATAGTTTCCATGTCGTAGACAATAGATTGCGAGATCAATCTCAAATTGTAGCCCTCTACCGAAACTCGCTCAGGCGTACCGATAAACAACAGACATCTACTCAATATACATGCGAGCCTGCATGACTACTTTTACGATTCTGAATATAAATATATTGTGTCGTGTACGTGTACTTACGTGTGTATGCGTGTGTCTGCTATACGCGTGGGTGTGTCGTATATACCGTTCGAATCTAATTACTTGTTTTTTTTGTTCCTTTAATGCTCGCTACTTTAATAAAAAGGAGAATACTGGGAGACATGGCTACGATCCATTTTATTTCTCTCTTTCGAAGTAAACCACAACTATCGAATTCGAAACGACACGCGTGTGAGAATTTCGAAAATAAATAAAGTCGATCTACATTGGCACTTGGTTCGCAAACAATGAACGTTCAGCTTCAATGTAACAGTGTCAACTATTCGGAAAGTCTCGTCGTCTATGACCACCTTGTCCCCCGCACCCCGTAAATAGTAATAGTTCTGCAATGGGAGAATACTAGTACTAATGGGAGTAGCAGTTAGTGTAATAAGATTAATGATAGCAGTAGCAATGATAATAATCAACTATCCGATCGATCCAACGATTAAACAAAAAGTCGAACAGTTTTGCGTATACATCTGTACTCTCCAGCGAGAATTGATCGTTCGCTAATACTACTACTTTTATTGTATCCCTTCCTCTTCTTCTTTCTCGCATCTACATTTAATTTGCCTCTCTAAATCAGACAGAAATACAAGTAAATGAATGCTCTGCTACGGCTACAAATCCTCACAATCGATTCTCACTGGATACCGGTTCGGTATCACGATATGATCAGAACATCAATGACTTTTTAATCTTTAACTTAAACATCCCCCCGCTAATAAAAGTCTCGCTTTTCCGTAACGGTATAAGAAATTTCGTTTCGTTTTTACAGCAGCCGCGAAATAAAGAGCTGTTACAGTTGAATCTGTTCAACGAGCCCGGAGGGATAGAAACCAAATCATTTTTAAGTTTTCTTTTCATCAGAGAAAAGAAAAGATTTCTGAATGATAGAAAATTTGTGTACGTGTTCTCTGGGTCAGTCTAACACGGACTTGATCTAAAATTAAGAAGGAAAATAGAGAAGAGGAAGAAAGAAGACGAAGAAGGTAAAAAGAACATTCTAACTACTGAATGACATTCGCATTTCGTCCAGAGGCGACGAGAGCGAGCAAATAACGCTTCGTTAACTTATAAAGTATTAACGCGAGAGTCTAACGAAGAGACAAGCTCGGATTTCGATGAGTTCGTAAGATCGCGAATTGGAAATGTTCCTGCCACACGTTGGTTTCACTTGCCGTATCGAACACGGCGCGATACGACACTATAGATTCATTGTTTGGAATCTACTTCACACCTCCCAATAGATGAGGGCGTGTATCTTCGCCATGCGTTCGCAAGTGCACCCCCTTCTTCGCAAATTCTGTTGCAAGGCTTAGGAAGAGGGATTTGTCCATTACAAAGTCGCTTCCATTGGTCCTGCTTTTAATAAGCAAAAAAGGTACTCTTATTTTCAATTCCTATCACTATTCCTACGAATAATAATCATGTAGCCTGTAGCAGACCGGACAGTTGCTGCAATTCAACGTATACAACATTGAAACTGAGGCTGTAAAAGTTGCTTACCTATAAAGCCATGCAACCGACTGTTCAAAATGTAAGTTCCTCGGTGTTGTCCGAATCGGATGATAGCTCTTGACGTAGTATCTCCATACACGACTTTGGAATTAGGGTACCTACTATCTTCAAACCCTCGTCTACACCGACAAACAATTTTTATAGATTATCGTGCTTCGATCAACTAATTGGGCTTTTAAAGGTGAAAAATCTTACCAGTTCGTAAGCGTACGACTTGCATCTTCGTATTGTGACCAGAACGGGTAGCCAAAATACTTTCCACGCGACTCCAAACGCTCAGTACCGAGCCAGACAGCACGTTGTAAGACCGTCTTCGAAGTCCTACCTCGCAGTCCATACCGAGCGTTGCGTTTTTACAATTGCCGCGCCAGTACGCGTGAGAACATGTATCCACCGATGCATCGTATTGCTGCGACCAATGAGGCTCGGCTTCGTCCGAAGATACTTTCTTGTATTTCTTCTCTAATTCGCCTAGAGTTTCTTGCCTAAGTTGCAGTCCCGTATTGGGCCTTTCGTGCAAAATTATACATTATGTGAAAATAATATTCAAACGAATGGTTCTACGAATTATCAATACAGTGAACCCTCATATAACTCAGAAGAAACTCAGAATTACATATACATAAGTAGATTGCGGATCTTTATGCAAAATGAAAATGTTTTGCATTGATCGCGAGAAGCAGGAATAACATAAAAATTGATTTAATCTCTTAACGATTTTGTTACATTAAAAGCGACATTACAACATTCTTGAATTTTTTTAAATCTTTTACTGTTTTATGTAATATTTCGCCCAACCAATTCCTTCATAAATGCATTAAGATCCTCCTCGTTGTAGTAGGGTGTTTTACTGTACAAGTGACCAATACCTGTAGACCATGTATAATTGGTCTTTCTTGCTTTCGGACTTCTTCTTGCTGCCGGTGTCCACAGCGACCGCGAGAATGGCCGTCTGCTTTCCATTACGAATTTGATGACTCAAGTAAAATCCTTCCTTGGAGCCTGTTAATTCGGAACATTTGTCCATAGCCTCGGCCCAGCTCATACCACGTTCCACATGAACCACGTGGAGTTCGGTTGGCGCTTTTCCGGTCGCGTGTTTCCGTAGGAAACGGAACAGTTTCACTCGTTTCACGTTTTCACCAGCGGTTCCCAGGTCAAGGATACCCATATCGAATCGACCAGTTTTCTTCGCTTGGGTCACGATCGCGTTCAAAGTGTCGGTGAAGTACTTGAACAAACGATTCTGCAAATCTACCGGCATACCGAGTATACGATTCAAGAATTTCGACATGTTATTGTAATCCTTGTCCAGCGTGAGTACGCCGGGCGAGCTCTCGCTGTTGCAGATCAGACCCACGCCCACCAATGCATCCGCCACGTCCTTGAAGAAGTCGCCATGGTAATCCTGAGGCGGTGGTACGAGTGGTGGTTCGTATCTATTTCAATGGAATTTATGAGAGCGATGAGTACGCTGCAGATTGATTACTAGACTCCGGATTTTATGCATTCATAACAAAAATGAGCAAGTGCAATTTAAAACAGCGAAAATATTAAAAGACTTTGAAAGACAAATATAAATTTATATTTAGCTCCTGCGTCTTGAAATTGATGCACAAACTTTTTATTTTGCATGAACATCCGGAGTCTATTATTTACATACTAGTTACAGTTGAAAAATACAAACTTCATAATGGTTCTCATGGTTGCTTCTAGAGCCGCCCGACCATATTTGTTGTCGATGTTGAATTGCGAGAGATCTCTTGTTTCCGTGGCACGACGATCTCCGTGCGTGAGAGCGCCGAGGCTCTCCAGACGTTTCGCGACGATCGATGCGAATCTTCTCTCTCCCGCCAGGTCCGAGATTAGAAATATATATTCCGGTGCGTTGACCTGATTCGAACGATGCGTTCGTCCGAACTGTTGTATGGCTCTGTCAGCGCTCCATGGCAATTCGAGGGTGATGTGTACTCGTCGCATCTGGTTCCTTGCCCGCCTATCACTCTGCAATGATATACCGCTACTGGCCGCTTCCGAGATAATGGCAACAGTCTTCTCACCGTCCATAAATCTGTCCAAAGAAATCAGTCGAATGATTTTTAATCCATTTTTGTTATCCCGTCTCTTGTAACCTTCGACTATACCCTCATTACACCCCATTACCTTTGTTTTTCGGTCAAATTTAGCGTTTCCAAAGGAACATCGACCTCGGACCTAGATTCGTATTGAATAGTACCGTCTTCCGTTTGAACGACACGTCCCTTCCTACCGGTCATTTCGGCCACATTCTCGGGCCCGCCAAATTCGTCTATCAGCTGATCCAACGTATTGGGTGGTAATCGTTCACCAAGGTCTTCTATTTGTGACAGTAATTCTTTCTTCATGCTGTAAGCACGCTCCACAGCGTCTCTAGACGGTGCTCGATTACGAACCGCAGCATTTCCTCCAACGCCTGCTCCGTACCCTACTTATTATTAATATTAACGTTATCTTTTTGTTTAGTTAATTCCTTCGCAATGTGCAGCGTCGTGTACATTTCTACGTACCTGGTCGCTTTTTCACCGGTTTCTTCTGCTTCTTGCCACCTTTCTTTTTTCGTCTATCATCAGAATCTGCAAAACGTACATGTACTTATGTAATTGATACATAAGTAGACAGCGGATCTTTAAACTGGAGTGAAATAAAAATTTATTTTTTTTCTTAGCATGTTTAATAGACTTACCAGAATCCGATTCGGTATAGTTGAAAGTAGAATCCGAGCTAATATTACTCTCCTCTTCGGTTCTGTGGTCGTCTTCGCTCTCGCTTCCGCTTTGCTTGTACTCCGAACCAGAGCTATGGCCACCGTTCCTATCGTCGTCGGTGAAATCATCGTCGGACGGGAACGTACGTACTCTCTTCGAAGCTCTTTGGGCGGCTTGCCTGACCGGTTTCCTTTTACTGCCGCCTGCCGAACCACCGGCACCATCCATGTCGTCAAGATCGTCTAACCTCTGCATCTTGGATGGTTCGATGCCCAGGATTCGGTGTATGTGATTACGATCCGACGCGGGAAAATGTTTTTCGACTAATGTCTGGAGAACTCCCCTGAAAGAATAGAAACACGAGAGTTATAGTTTCATTTGAATTCGCTTTCCCCTGGTTAAGCTTTCAGACAGCGTTACTCACTTCGCAGTAGACACAAAATCACTAAGTTCACCGTCGTCTCGTTCTAATTGCTCCAAAGTACGAGCCTCGCCTGTCGATTGCAAACCAATTACCACGCATTTACCACACTTAACAGCTTCTCGTGCAACCGATACCGCGTGCTTCACTTTTGCAGCGATACACAAATATTTGAAGAAACGCTGATGCGACGACCAAAACTGACCCCACATAGTCTTTTTCATGCGGTTCTCAGCGTCCAACAATTCCGCAGATTCTTGAAACCTTTGCATCGCTTCGACCCACTACAAAATACCATTCCGGTTATTACTAGACCGTTGTGTCCGAGAAACGATTAGTTGTGCAATACTCACCAAATAAACGGAACGGTCGTATACTTCGGTGAACTCTTTCGATAGCGGTACTTCTTCTATTTTAAAAGCTACGCCGTGAAAGCTCAGTTGTCGAGCAATATACATGCCTCGCAGTTTCATGTCCATCGCCACAATTTCCATTGTACCAACTCCGCGCTTCTCAACAGCGGTAATGAAATCATTGAACTCGGGAAAGGGTGTTCCCTCGCCCCAGATACCTAGTCGAACCATGTAGGCCATGTTTCGGGGTTCGGAAGCACCTGTGGCACTGGCGTATACTACCCGAGCTTTCGGAAGTTTGTTCTGCAGTTCCAAAACCGTCAAACCTGTAACACACGGTCTCCGAATATCGATATGTGTTCAGGACTTGGAAGGTATTCTAAACAGGTCACACATTTTAAAGATATCAAATTTATAATAGAAATAATACGTACCAGTCTTGGTAGGTTTTGAACTGCCTGTTGGGCACAAATTTTTTGCACGATGACACTCGTCGAAAATTATAAGACCGTCGAAATCCTCTCCGCACCACTGCAGAAGTTGTTTCAAACGACTTTTATATTTGCCACCGCTCTGAGACGATTCACCGATCAACGCAGAATATGTGCTAAATATCACCCCCTTCTTCACGTTGCCGTTCACGGCTGACGAAATTTTTGCGTATTTAAATTTGTTTAAAGCGTGTACCTGCGAACATGAAATTGTTGTATGTTGAAAATGCCAACAGAATGTTATTTCTCTACGTGTTATAGTTTCTTAGTACCTCGATCTTCGATGCACCGATGTCGTTTAAATCACGCTCAGCGTCGTACTTCAGATCGTTCGAAACGGAAACCCAGATAGCGCGTTTACGGCCTTTCATATAGTTCTCGAAAATTATGCCCGCTATAGTCCGTCCTTTACCAACTCCAGCACCGTCTCCGATTAAGAAACCAGCGCGCGTGCCGTCTGGTAATAGGTGCTCGTGCTGTTGAGATGCGTATGTTATAGACTCTAGCTGCAAAGCCGACAACGCTCCGGTTCGTATTGATTCTTCCGGAATTGAGACTTTGTACCAAACGTCCGTTGGTTCGACACTGGACAACGATGCAGTTTCTACCACGGGATCTGGATGCTTTCGTCCAAGCTTCACTGTTCAATTAATTTATGCAAGAAAAATTTATATGGTACAAAAAGAACATTTCGATGGATATATCGTAGCGAATAAAATGAACAGAACATACATTTGGTAGGCATGTAATCGGCATACGTTTCAGCAACGCCCATGTCTTCGTCGTCAACCTCTTCCTCTTCTGGCAAAGTTGGCTGTATATTCATCTTAGTAGGATCTGCAGAATTCATCCATAGCTGAGACATAGCCTTGCCTGCAATAATAAATCGATTTGTATGAATTCATTCGATAACATTGTATCGTAGAAACAGTGTTAAACAGTTTTATTAAAACAAAGTTAAATTTTCATGCCTAGACTATAACCAAGAATACCTGATAGTCCAGCTGGCCAGTTCGGATGTAAACCGTTTTGGTTTAATAGTTGAACAAGGGGATTCACACCCATGTTCATTCCAGGCATACCCATAAAACCACTCATCAAGCTCATATCCATGCCTAAGGAACAATAGTATAACATAAAACCTCTGGATTGTTTTTTTAGTACCACTATTACAATTGTCAATTATTATGATAATATAGTCAACATGATAATATACAGTGGAATAAGGATTTCTTTTTTCTTCGTTACATGTGTACACTTTTCTATTAAGTTACAGCCAAATCCATAAAGTTGTTAACGTATGTGCCTGGCTAATTCATACATACATTAAATGTATAATTGATCTTCACAGCACACACAAAAAAGGAATCACACTAGGTCATGTTATTGAAAAATTAATGAACATTGCTTACTCGGTGGAAAAAAGGCTGCAGGATTAAAACCTGCAAGGGTTGCCAATCCAGGTGGGAAACCGTATGGTCCAGCAGCAGCTAACTGCCCCAATTGACTCAATTGACTCGCGTTGACAAAATCTGGGGGAGCGCCTTGTGATCCTCCCACACGAACCATTTCATAACCAGGTGTTGCTGTTTTAGTAACCAATCCTCCAGGGATTATGTTGCCAAATTTTTGTTTCAGCACTGTAAGAAAGACACGATTATACATAACACAAATAATATATTGATACATCGCAAATAAACATGAATAACTTACTGTTTATTCCCCCTTGTCCTTTGATCATTACATTGGATGGAGCATCGGCAAGTTTTTCATCCTTGATGTTTGCAATTCCAGTGGCAGTGGCAAGATCTTTTCCACCGCCTAAAGAAAAAAATGATCCTTTCATTCGTCGCATTGTAATTAGAGATAAAATAAAAAGAAAAAGACCTGAACTTGCCTGGTACACCCATGTTATCAGGATCTTCATCCTCGTCGCTGCTGCTATCTTCATTCATCGCATCTTTGTCTCTTTTGGTTGACTACAATAATCATCGACATAGAACAATATATTATATATACCTCACTTTAAAGAATGGAAATTAATTTTTTGATCTTATATAATTAACTTGAAATATAGGAAAATTTTAGGTACCGCGCAGCTTTAAATACATTTATAGGAGACATGTTAGAGGTACAATGATATTTCTATGTTTGGACCAATACAAATAAAATGCAATATTCCGCTAGAACCAGAGGAGAAATAAAATAAACATTTCATGATTAAAGGAGGTGTACAATTTATTCGACTCTAGGAAAAAAGGATGATGAGGGGAGAGGGGAGGCGATAGAGTACAGAGAGGGAGAACAGATTGTGAGTCATTTAAAATTACAATAATATTCACGGTGCGCGTACAGCGTCTATAGGTTAGTCGTGTCAAGAGATGTATGCTCGCCGTGTGGAATATATACATTGAACACGGGAAGAGGAAGCGAGCCGTAAACCTTCGATAATAATAAACAAAAATAAAACTCACCATGACAAGAGAGATATCGGTTCGGTCGTTTGTGTTCTAAAAAAATTACGATGAATAGACACTTGTGCCGAACAAGGAAGGTGTTGATACTATCTTCGTCGCGAGCGAAGATGCTGACTATGTGACAGAGTGCACGGGAGATGGTCACTTTTTTTCTCCCTTCAGAAAATTATTTGTAGTTCGTGTCTCGTCGAACAGACATCACACGAGGACGACCTCAAGGCTGGCAGATTGTGCGAGCTAGGAAATCACAGTGTAAGAACTGAGTGTGCGCTTGGTTCGAGCCATTTATGCGGTCTGGAGAGAGCATGCACTTGAAACGCGTTCGCCGAACACGGCTGCCGCCATCTTGGCTTTCGCCCGGCCCACGGTGCACCGCGATGCAAATACAAAAACACACGCGCTGCGCCTATGGCCGCCACCGCCGCCACCGCTTACAGAACAAGATCGACGCGGCGTTGCCAAATCCCGACCGCGGCTAAGGGAACCTACTCAGGAAGCGCGTTAACCAAAAAATTGCCGCGCTTTTTAACGAATAATTCATCGATCGATTCTAATAATCACTTCTCATCGTTTCGAATTCGCAATTACATCGATATTTTTTTGCTATTTAAAATGCACTTCATTATGCATTATCTTGATTTGTTACGTCGTTCTCAGCTTAGTAGTCTTGCTATATTACTATCCTAACACTATTACCAAATACTAAATACTAGTGCAGCTATTACTACCGCCACTACCACAATGACTTACGAAACACGTACGCTCGGAACTCTTAAAATAAATAATAAATAACAATCATGACGGATTCGAATGCGAGGCTACCTTGGAAATCGATAAAACTCAATTGAAGACAGCAGCGATAGACGTAGATTTGCAATGCGGATAAACGAAAAAAAGATTTATGGTGTCTCTCGAATCGATATTCTATATTTCAATTTTTCAGTAGATCGTTTCGGAACGCCTAGACGGACGTTACCGAACGGGAATGTATTTACGATATCAAATGTTTCGCAATGTTATGTATTTTTTTTTTTTGTAGATTCGATACGATTGCGAACGATTAATCGTTACGACGTAAGCTTCGATTGAAATATCGCGGAAGGGCTGTCGTCGAACTGTATTCAGGTTTTACCTACTACTGTTTAAATAAGTCACTATTCGATTTGGTTGTTCCTCCGGTGGTTGTCATGAATCGTGTAATCGTTCACTGAAATATACAAGACCGGAGCGAAACAAGGACGCGAGACGCGTACACGTGTTCACTTGAGATCCGTAAATGGTACTATTTTAATGAATGTCGGTTTTATTCGAGCACGTGCTCTGCCGAATCACAACGAACGGTAAACAAAGCATGCATATCGCGTATCATGTGTCCGCACACGCATGGTCACGCTCAAACGAGTGAAGCCGTGGCGGCCGATCTGGCAACGCCGCATGCGCGCCGCGCTGATCGTTAGTTGATTTAAAGTATCCGCGGTAAAAAGAAAAGAATGCGACAGCCAACTAGACTTAGAATCGTCGAGTAACGTTCGTTCGACCGCATGCCAGTCGATTCGCGAAAATCGAACGATTTTTGGGGACTGTCTCGGCAAAATAATACGCATCAACCGTGTATTATACAATCGCACAGCTAAATCTATCTAAAAAATAACACTGTTCTAATACGATCGATCCGAGCTTCGCGCCGCTGACGACGCCACCTGCCGGCCAATTCGCGCAACTAACGATATTGAGAGATGATTCGATTTCGTCAATTTCGCACCGTGAAAATGAAAATTCTATTTTCCTTCCGATAAATATATATATATTCCAGTATAAAATATTCAGGTTCTCGTCTGTTCTCGTCCATGAAATCCTCCGATGAATTTTCATCGTTCAAATATCCTACGCTTATGTTAATTCATGAACTCATACTGTCTTGCTATAATAATGAAACTTTCGTTGAAAAATTTTACGATTGTTGCAAGTATAGTCAGACAGGAAATAAATTACTATAATTAATTTACTAGTATTAGCATATCAATAATATTGAATAGCGTTTGCTCGAGTTAACATTCGCGTATTCATTGCATAGCAACAAGAGTTTTTAATTAACAAAGGATCTATATTTCCAAGGATATCCAGTTTTAGAAAATCATACATAATTTATTATTACTATGCGTGGCAAATATTATAGAGATGATTTAGCAAATTGTGTCGTAATAAGTAATATAAATTAAATTGATGTATTTCTAATATACTAAGATTTGTAACAGGAAACTTGAACGGAACCTATTTATATTGATTCCGTAAAGTCTATATAATGAAAAAGTAGTTTAGAATAGGTTATGTCAATATTCTACGAGAGATTAAAATTTGACGAAAGATTTGAACACGTTTGTTAAAATTTGATAAGAATTCTTGACATTGATCTTTGTTAAACAATGAATTCCGAATGAATTAGAGTTGTTATTTTTTGTTTACGCTTGCAGTCATGGTAATCGCAGCTACTATACAATAAAATCAGCATGAAGAAAATAGTTTTCAATATTTTTACGTAACAACACGGAAACTATATTCAGAAATATTGACAAACTAAGATATAAAATTAAAATACAGAATAAAACAGCACCCTCCTAAAGTCTTTTGAATTATTATTAACTGACGATTGTTTAGACATTTTTCATCCACTAAGTGGAATACATGTCTGAAACCGTTCGGAATTCTCGGTCGGTGTTAAAAAAAATAGTTTACTCGACATTAAAAATGCAGATAAAGTAAAAATTTTTGAATTTTAATTGAGAAAAACGTTTCATGCGCGCCAACGTAAGAATTACGGATGAAATAGACACATATAACAGTACATACGCAGATGCCGAGCCTCTAACTCGATAATAGAGTATGTAGCATCATGGCGAGCAATGGCCGTGCATCCGGTCTGCTATTTCGACACTGTTTGGAATTTCGATTTCGTTCGATGAAAAATACATTCGAAAATGTTTGAGAAAAACTGTTCACTGTGTCATCGCTAAATTGTACGTTTTTCTTAGATCGGCCGTGAGATATCGTAGACAGATGAGATATGAATGTTCGTTCTGGAATCGGTGGCGAGAAAATTCGAATTGTTAGGATCATTATGTGAAGCACACTATTTAGCACACTAGCTGACACTAGCGTCGACTAGCGTACAAGTGACTCGGACACGGTGGCCTCGCATAGCACAGCGATTTTTGTATGAGAAGATTCGATTCTAGATTCTATCTTAGCGCGAGAATATAAGGCGTTAATATGGTGAAAGGTAGGGATACGATTTCAAAAAATCCAATTGTACTTTCACTGAAGATTCTTTGCTGTTAGTCAGGTTATGTTTTGATAGATTTCACTTCGTCTCTTTCTCCATTTTGAACGTTATCTCGGAGACGCTGGCTAACTTCCTTCACCCATTGGTTCCTAAAGAATTTTTCAAAAATTCTTTCTTTAACATTTTCTATACAGTGTAGAATAGTTATATAAATTTTGAGGAGGACTAAGGGACATTAACAACATTGGGTAATTTTTGAAAAAAAAAAAGAAAAATCTGTCCTTGTATGAGGATGCTGAACACCAAAATGACAAGTAATAAGTTATTTTTTAACGAACATGTCAACATAGCAGAACACTGCGCGTTAATGGGTTAACTTCTTTAGAACTTATTTGTTATAGAAGAATTACTCCTGCTTTATTCTTCTTTTTATGTTCCAATTACAGAAAGGCGGAAACGTGTACAAGCAAAAAGTATGGTTCGTACAAGAGCCACAGTGTCGTCTATGCATCATAACGATGTAGGCGTATCTGTGAAAAAGGAGGCTAGATTAGATAATAATAAAAATTTGAAAAACGATCACCCAAATGGAATGCATACAGCATCGGAAGCACGTAAATCCACTGTGTCTATAAATTCCTTCTTTTACGCGCAGGTATACACACAATTTCTATAAATAAATTTCTCAAATTTAATAGACTCCGGGACTTTATGCATTTATAACAAAAATGAGCAAGTACAATTTAAGACAGTGAAAATATTAAAAGATTTTGAGAGTATTAATATATTATTTCCATCACACTAAAATTATTAATGCAGCATATAAATTTATATTTGTTTTTAAATTTATTTTGATGCACAAACATTCTATTTTTCATAATCATCTGGGGTCTAGCTATTAATATAATTTATTAAGTGTAACTCTAATACACACATATGTTCTAATGTAGCCTGCACATGTTTCGAGGCCTGATTGTTGTAAAACTGAACCTTCTGTAGTGCCTATCGAGGAGACCTTCTATAGAAATGAAGAAACAAATGTTGTACAAAATGGTATTGTCAGCGATGTTAATCACTTCACAACAGATGGTAATACATCGATTAAGTTTGCTAACTACCAATTCAACCAGTTCTACATGAAAAGTTGTTGCATTAATGTATAAAATATTTCAGAAACACCTGTGGCCGTGCCCATTCACGGCCCATCGACGCCTCACAGAATAAATATGCCGAACAGTCAGATGGAAGATTTAGATGAGGGAAATATAAATACAGAGGATGATAAAAAGCTGGTAATCTCTGAAATTACTTTAACGCCACAGCCTCTGAAGAAGCCTTCCAACCGTGGTCGAAGAAAATTGAATGGCAATCAAGTCACCGGTCATCGTCTGAACGAATCCTTGGATACTAAAAATATAAATCACAAGCTTACAGATTATTTTCCAGTACGTCGTAGCGTAAGAAAGTCAAAGAAAGCTGTATTAGAGGAGAAACAACGAGACATGGAAAACAAAGTACTCTGTCAAGTGGAAGAGGGCTTAGAGGTATAAAAATCAACAACAATAAATCATGATTTCCTGATTGTAAAACTCGTATAAAATGTACTTTTCAAGGTGAGACACTTTGTTGGGAAAGGGCGTGGCGTAATAACAACGCGAGAATTCACGAAAGGAGAATTTGTAGTCGAATACATTGGTGAACTGATTGATCAAGTAGCTGCAAAGAAACGCGAGAAGATCTATGCACAGGATCAGACAACGGGATGTTACATGTATTACTTTCAGCATCGTAATCATCAGTATTGGTAGGAATCTTTACGTATCATTTTCGTTTGTAAATTGTTACAAACTGAATAATCTTGAATAATATGCCTCGATACATTTTAGCGTCGACGCGACAGCCGAGACTGATAAGTTAGGTAGACTAGTGAATCACTCGAGAAACGGTAATTTAGTTGCACGAGTCATAGAAGTAGGCTCGACACCTCATCTGGTACTTACAGCGAAAGAAAATATACCATCCGGGATAGAGGTTACGTACGACTACGGGGATCGGAGTCGTGAAGCTATTCGCTATCATCCATGGTTGGCGTTATAGCGTTTTCAATTAACTATGTAGTATGATATTACATTGTACAGAAAGGAATCCGTTTCACGGATTATTGTTCCTCCTATGGAGAAACAGTAGGTATAGGATGTTTTAGTTGAATTTCATCAAACAAGAATATGCAAAGAAGAATACACTCGTATAGAGCTATGCTTTTCTCAGTATGTGCCGAATGTAACGTCTTGTCTCCAAATTGTGACAAGAAGAATTAGAAATGCTTGGTGTTTTATAAGTGAATAATATGGATTGATCGCATGCATCACCTGTAATCGTGTTTGTCAAGCAAACGAAAGAAAAAAGAATTAAAGAGGATAGTTTCCTTGTGAAGTTGGCACGACTGTATTCAGTTACTCCAAATAACACGATGCCTGCGCATCACGAACATCACGTTACTCGTAAATTTAAAACAAATACTTCGTTTAGCCTCAACTGTAGTCCACTATTCTGCCGAAATCGGAAATGACAATTTTACACCATAGCGTACTATAATAGATTAAAACGTTTTTCCATTCGTGATAAGCTTTAATAATAATTAGTACTTCCCTTTTGTGTAGGTCTTGTCGATTAATTTAGACAATTCGATGTTCTTATCGAGGTAATTGTATTTTTAAATAACGTTCTTAGATTCTATCAATTGGTTACTGCCATAGTCTAATTGACCATTTAAAGTTGAATTTGTTATTGAAATTGTAAATGAAATTGAACACAGTATCAATTTTGTCATGAATGTAAATACATTCTTTTAGTATCAGAATTTATGTCCAAAAATGAAATACCAGAAGCCTTGGACAGAATGATTAGAACAAAAATTCCAAAATCACTTCTGCTTAAACGAACAAACTAACCATGCACTTTACATGCAAGTGTTTTTATTACATCTTCATTATTTCGTCAGTATTTTTACATGAAATAATATTTACAATTCATGCGTAGCTAGTTTTTAATTGTAGATTGTAAGAGATGTTAATGTGTTAACGTTTTCCTGTTTTACGATTCCATTTGAATATTTATTCAGTACTTTTCAATATTTATTTATAGTTTTAATGAATCACCGCATCATTTTATATTAAGTGTACGTTAAAAAAATTCACTTGCTGCCAAGGAATTTTACATTATATTTTATACAGTAGCGTTTAGTCATTCTTATTATTACTATTGATAGTAGTAGGACACTGTAAAGTGTATAAACAAGTTTATATTTCATTGAACACGTGTAATTTGTTTATGTCTGTAAATAAATAATCATTATAACATTAATTTAAATACTCTCTCCATGTTATAATATAAAAAGCAATGTTAAAGTTATTTAATACATTGTTACAGCTTCTTTTCTTCTTTCATTACAGTTATTATGTAATCAAGAATCTACATAACAAATATGCAAACCGTGCGTGTATCATTAGCTCTCTGTTTCGACGATTTCATCTTCAGAATTTTCACCACTACCCGTAAATGTTTCTTCGGCTGCTTTTAAAAACGGTGGTGGTAAAAATAACGAGAACTCTTTTTTTCTTGGTAATGGTATAGGTGGAATCGGAAACTTTTCTTCATCAGAGTAATCATCCTCGTTCTCATCATGTTTATTTTCATGCACCGATTTAGCAATCTTACTTTCCTTGGGTGAACAATTTGTTTGATTTTTTACTGTATCTTCAGAGACTCTATCAGCTGTAATTTGTCTTTTCTCTATCGTTGGAAATGCCATAAACGGAGGCATCGGTGGAGGTACAGGAATCTGGCACGTATCTTCCGAACCAGTTTCGCTTATTTTACCTTTATACATTCGTTGTAATGCTTTCAATTCTCTCTCAGACATACACTTGTGCTTCTCAACCAAAACATCTTTTAGTTCGGTCACAAAATTCTTAGACAACGCTTTGTCCCATTTATAATTGTATAACGGGATTTCGTCGCTTTCATCATTTAAAGATTTTAAGTATTCTGCTTTAATGTATTCTTCAAAGACTTCGTCCATAATTAATGGTTCTGAGTCTGTTATAATAGGGATATCAGCATCCACCTTCGGTGTTAAAATATCCTTTACTACATGGTTCTCTGTACGATTCCTGCTTTGCGTTTTGAGAATATGTAAACTACTAAATTCAATAAAATCTTTAGCTGCTTCGATATCTTTCTGAGCTTGATTCAGTCTGTGTAACGTATTTACAACAGCATCTTTCTCTGCAATGTTTTCTACAACATTATTGTCAATATCTCGTAATATGGATAATACATTGCCATAAGCTAACTGCAATTTATTGGTAGCTAAGTACAGTTGCATATACAAGTTTTGCCAGTGAAATGCAACAGGTCCTCTGAAATATTAAGAATGTACATGTAAAGTAGACTTTCTTAGAAGAAGCATGAACTGTGTAACACATTCTTACTTGTATTGAAATGAGACTGGCTCTATTTTCGAACTGTAGTAAGCATCGATAATCTTTGACAATTTGCTTCTACACACCGACAAATATTTCACCAGAAAATTAATAATATAAGCTAATTTAAACTCGGGAATTTTGCTGCTAGACTCCTGCCATGTATGGCTGTCGTAAGCAATAGCAAATAAATGCAGCATCTCTGATTGCGTGAGAACGTAAGTGTAATACAAACTCTGTTAAAGAAAATACATACGTATAAATATAAATTATTCGAAAATCGTTCGAAAATTATTTTCTGACCTGTAATTTTTGATAATTTATTTCACCATGTATTTTAAATAATACATTCTCGAATGTAGTTAGTAGATTATTGCTAGGCACATTCTTTGGTAACAGTTTTATGAGAATTAGAGAGATCTGATAGTAAGTAGATGAAATATGCTCCAAGCACGTTACCACATTTTCCATTACAGGTTGCAAATACTTCAAATTGTCCGCTGTGAGATCGCTATAAAACAATTAAACACGATCAGATGAAATAATTAAAGATGTTCTATGCGGTAGGTATAACAAGAATACTCACTGAAACTGTTGGGAACATTTATTTTTCTGCAACTTTATTTTATATCCATGTTTTAAAATTTTAAGACTCTTCCCACATAAATCGAATACATCATTTTGCAAAGATACCATGGTATTTAAACCTTTGCTAGCACCTACTCTTGAATATTCAACATAGATGGTATAAAATATCATCGATAATCCAAAAAATCTGATCGAATTTTTATATACAGGAGGGACTAATATCGAAGCTGATAAAGTTGCACTCGATAATATACACTTCAATAATGCAGTCCTGTGAAAGGATAATATATTTACATTACTAGACATTAATAATTTATGTTGAAATAAATGAAATATCTACCTCCATGGTTTACACTTATGATTGTATTTATCAAGGAATCCATGTATTATACACGCATGATCATCTAAAAGGACTTTTGCCTCTAAAATAGTTGACACTTGTTTCTTTGACACACTGTCGTCCTATTGTGAACAATATCTTGTATTACCTTTTAAAGAATACACAAGTACTATGAGAGTATGAGTACTATATATATATGTATATATATCTGTACCTGATTTATTTTCGAATATATAAGAAACAGTTTCTTAAAAGAATCTCTAACATATTGTACAAAGTCCTAAAAATATATAAACATGTATTGTGCGAAGCAAGAATATAGTCACCCGTTTATTTTATGCAAAAATAAATTTACTATCACATGATTATAAGCTTTCTTTTCGTTCCTAAATTCTGATCTTTCTATTTCGACGCTTTCAAAATCCGTGTAACCCATTTGATGTAGATGTTCGTACAAGGGAGTTCCCTAAAGATAAAAAAAACAGCAGAATTTTATGTATTATATTATTATGTTAGTAATAAATTCCGCACCTGTATGATAACATCTTCATCTTCATCGTCAACAGTGTCTATACTCATGCTGTCATTTATATTTAAACAAAACTATGTACTCAACGATATACTATGTAATAGTATAACTATACGAAATATTAATCGTTTATTAATTCATTTCTGCTTATATTAAAATATTGACTGGAAAGAACTCTGAGAGAGAGAGAAGCTTATGGAAGTAAACGTTCTTCGTGCACGTTTCTACTTATATTTCTATTATTTGTTTCTCGCCATATTCGAACGCGGATTGTCCGGACCGCGTTGTAATTGTATTTACATAACCTATATACGTCACTGTATTGAAACTTGAAACTATTCGATTCTGCCAAAAGACTGCAGAGAATCGATTCAAAAGATCGATCTTTTTGGAAATATCGGAATCGAGGCTCGATTATCGAGCATCTCTATTTACATATATATATTTCAAAACATTAAAACGGAGTAAATAGAGGTTAATATTTCTGGATTAAAACGTGTTTTTATAGATATAATAAAGTATAAAGGAAAGTTCATATAGTTTCTCTACGTGTTGCTAAGATTACTTGTGATCGAACAATGAAAAACTTGAGACTAACTCGACGTGCTAGTCGGTCTTTAAATTTTTTACAAGATCATATTTTAAATGAATCGAACGCTTCGACAGCCTTGTGTACTATTGACAGAATTACCAATGATTTTTATCTGCTGTTAAAAAATAAGTTATATAAAATTTCATCGTCCTATACAAACAACCCAACATCTTTTGACATCAATGAAAATTTGGAGCTCGTTGGTTTAGAATATTGCAGCGTAACACACGAGTTGTTCGCTGCCACTAAACATGGTGATATCATAACAATAAGCATGGAGCCCAAATTTGGATACGAAATAATGTTCGAATTGAATATAGATTTGCAGTGCATGACACTAAGTCCAGACCACGAAATGATAATATTAGTTACAGTCGATGGTATTGTGATCACAATGGTGTCTACGTTTCATGTAATATCAGAGGTAATTACGCAGTTCCACAACATTTTATGAATAGACTGCGGATGTTTATGCAATTTTCAATTTTTGTAGACGAATTTTAAGAAAATGGAATAAAATACAATCTCACTTCCAGTGATAGTAGCCTTTGCAGATCCCAAAAAAATAAAAATTGTACTGAATTCCTTCGAATTTTATGTTTCACTCTTTTTTGAAAATTTTCAGAAACTATAAATGCATGAAGATCCGCAGTCTATTTATGAAACTGTGCTGTTTAAGGGGGTAGTCTTGTTTCCAGGATTGCGAGGGATGATTACAAGGATTACAAGGCATAATTTTGCATTATCGAGAAATGAGAAAGCGCGTCCGGCACCCTCGCAATCCTGGAAACAAGTCTACCCAATTAACAGTGTACAAAGATATATGAAATCAATATTTCAGGTAGATCTATACGCTCCAGAGTTTGGTAGGAAACAGTTTGTAACCGTCGGATGGGGTAAGAAAGAAACACAGTTCCATGGATCCGAAGGGAAAAAAGCAGCGGTATCCCAGCCAGTAAAATTATCTCAAAATGAACAAGACGACGAATCTTATAGAATTACTTGGAGAGAGGATGGCTCTTTGTTTGCAGTAGGTTTCTTACACCTAGAGAGTAGAGTGAGACAGTTCAAGGTGTTTAATAGGGATGGAATTTTACAATATACCAGCGAGCTTGCTAATGGCTTGGAAGAATCGTTATCATGGAAACCATCTGGGAATCTGATCGCAACCCCCCAGACTTTGCCTAACAAGCATGTTATTGCACTTTTCGAGAAGAACGGCTTGAAACACAGAGAATTTTCACTTCCTTTTAAGCCACATGAAATTAGGGTACGTATAAATTACTCCTTTCTTGTAGTTAGTCTGTTTTCGCTAGGTGTTTAATTATCTGGAAAATTTGAATACAGGTGAAGGATTTATTTTGGTCTCCAGATTCAGAGATCTTAACTATTTGGTGCATAGTGCAGGAAGATCTCTCTTCAATTCTGCAGCTTTGGACAGAAAATAATTGCCATTGGTACTTGAAACAGACCATCAGATTCCCAAAAGATAATTCATTAATATATACAACATGGACTACAATGTTCTCTTATAAAAGATTAATTATGTTAACGTCCAAGGAGCTAGTTGCCTGTGATTACAATTGGTGTGTTAATCACAGTATTGGAAAAACTGTAAACGACAAGTCTGTTGTCGGAGTGATCGATGGATGTAAATTATTAATGACCGGGCTGAGAATAGGAATTATACCACCACCAATGGCGCATACAACTTTAGAAACACCTGAACAAGTGAATGCCATTGTTTTTGCACCAGATGTAGAAAATAAAGATACTTGGTTCGACAGTAACACGTTTTTTTCTATCTCCGAGAGTAACAAATTAACATTTTACAAACATACAATGGTAAGTACGAATGAAATAGTACACGTAACTGTATGAGAAAATAAAATATGTTTTAAATTAGGAGTCGCCGACACTGGACTATAAATGCGTTGGATCATATAATATCGAATGGAACAATCCATCAATGGAATTTCAAAATTCTTTCTACGACATGCATCATTTTTGTTGGCTCAATAAAGATAAGGTCTTGTGCTCCTTATCAATAAACGATCGAAGCTACCTTTGCACTTTATCTTTGCGTGGAGTGGACGATCAAACGAATGGTCATGTAGTAGCAGAGTAAGTTCATGCTCAAGAATATCTCATTCAGCGTTTGTAGCATTTAATTTGTATTTTTAGAGAGCTACTCCCTATGAATGACTTAATTCTGCACATTGTTCCTTCGTCGAACTCGAGACGGGCTTATATGTTCGCAGAACATTATGCGACAATGTACTCGGAAGTACCGGAATTGTTAACGATAAATGTACAATTCCCCCAGCACATTAACACAGTGCAAATAGTAAATGTTGATGGGAAAGAGATCGTACTGTCGTTATCGTATGGAAATTGTTTCTCTATAAATGGAAAGGAAACTGCTAACAATATTACCAGCTTCTTTGTCCATTCGGAGTTTCTGCTTCTGACGACGCTACAGCACACATTGATATGCGTAAAGATAAACGAAGAGGACTTTATAGAGTTGATTAGGCACAACTTAACTGTTAAGCCTTGGGAGAATCTGAACAATGAAAAATCGTTTACAGGTACCGCTTGATTTAAAAGATAAACATTCTATTTATTTGTAACTACATTGTAACTACATAGAATCGTCGCCATTTTTTAGAGTTAAATGTTAGACGAGTGGAGAGAGGATCTCAGCTGATCGCAGCCATTCCCAAGGATTCGAAAACGATTTTACAAATGCCACGTGGAAATTTAGAATGTATACAACCTCGAGCCTTATCCTTATACATCGTTGGCTATTATTTAGATAATTGCGATTATTTAGCAGCGTTCGATTTAATGCGTAGACAAAGAATCAATTTGAATCTGATTTATGATCACAATCCCAACAAATTCATCGAGAACGCTGAAACATTTGTGGAGCAGGTTTCGAAGCCCAGTTGGTTGAGTTTGTTCCTGACCGAATTAGGGGAGGAATGTGTTACCACTACCATATACGCAAATTATTATAAAAATCCAAGCCAGACGAACGCGGGCAACGTCGCGACAAACAAAGTAGAATTAGTCTGTGATTTAATGAGGAACATTATGGAAAGTAAGAACACTGGCAATTATTTGATTCAACCGATATTAATCAGCTTGGTTAAAGATAGAAGAAGACAAGGGTTGGAGGGCGCATTGTCGAAGATAAGAGAGATGCGAAAATCAGAAGAAACTGTTAAGATTGCGGAGTCTATAACACCAGACGAAGCATTGAAATACTTATTGTATATAGTAGATGTAAATATACTGTTCGACACAGCTCTAGGGATGTACGACTTTGATTTGGCAATGTTTATCGCCTCCAAGTCGCAAAAAGACCCGAAAGAGTATATTCCATTTTTAAACGACATGAGAGAGCTCGACGAAAATTATATGAGATATTCCATTGATTTGCATTTGAAACGTTACGAGTCAGCGCTTGAACATTTAGCCAAAGACCCGAACAGATTTGACGAATGTGTAAATTTAATACGCGATCGGGATTTATATACGAAAGCGTTGAAATTATTTAAAAAGAACAACGCACAGTACATAGAGATAGCCAGAATGTGTGGAGAGTTCCTGTTAAAGAAGAGGCATTATCAAGAAGCTGGGATCATGTTCCATAGGAGCAAGGTTCTAAAGGAAGCATTGAATGCTTACAAATTAGCAGGAAGCTGGCAAGACGTTATCGTTATATCCACAGAAATGAATCTGAGGTAGAATAAAGATTGTTACAGGGAACTTTAGGTATACAGAAATAATAATTGAATGGTATTTTAGCTTGACAGAGAAACGAGCACTTTACAAGGAACTTGCAGATCGATTGAAGACCGATAAACGGTATGAGGAGGCTGCAAATATTTGCATCAACTACTTGGAAGACGAAGAGGAAACGGCAGTTTGTCTGTGCAATGGTAAACGGTGGAAAGATGCTGTGAGAATCGCGCATGACAGAAAACGTTTAGATCTAATCGGTAAATTAATCTGTTAATGATAATTAGGCTGCGGATTTTATGCATTCATCCACAAAAATGAGGAAAGTAAATTCGTACTTTGCTTCTTTAGTCTGCACAATTGCAATGCTTAAGAAATTTGTTTTCCACGAAGATTCGCAGTCCCTCTAATGATAATATATGTAATGCAGAAGTTTCTTTATGAAATGGATAATAGAAACAAAATTATATTTCTAGAGTCCCATGTGAAAGTAAGCGTATTTGATCACGCGGATCATTTAATGTCTCAAATAGAAAAAAGTAGGCAAGACTTTGAGCTTTATAGATCTCGCCTCGCCGTAGTCAGGGCAAACATTCCCGAAAAACATGCACAATCTTGCGCTGGAATGATTAGCGACAATGAATCTGTGTACGACGGTGGAATATCAGACCTTGGAAGTGATACAGTCAGCATTGCAAGTACACCATCTAGTCAACGATCAAGATTGTCTAGCTTATCCGGGTAAGAAACTTAAACAAATATTTCGAACTTTGACTCCTATAAATTTTGCTTTGATCTACAAAATTTTCTTTAGAAAAAGTTACAGGTCGAGTAAGAATCGTAGGAAGCATGAAAGGAAGCTCTTAAGCTTGAAAAAGGGTAGTGCTTTCGAAGATTTAGCATTGATACAAGCTTTATATCAAATTATCAACAGTATCTATAAAGAAAGGGGTTTGTAAATTGATCTATCACTGATTACATGTAATCAGCCTGAGATATTAAAAGAAATAACAATTGTATTATTAGATGAATTACGTGGGTTGGTACAAATGCTTATTTATTTCGATCGTGACGAGTGTGCGAACAAATTGCAAAACGCCATGGAACAGTTTCTACACACAATAGAAAGAAGTAAATCTGAAATTTGGGATAAATCTGCACCTTCGAGTTTCCCAGAAATGGTATTATTAATAACACAGGATTACAAATGTTTTAGTTATGAGAAAATATTCTAATGGATTGCGTACGTATGTTTCAGGAAAATACAGAACTTTCGACTCAATTCCAAGGACTGACTGCATCTTATAAATTAATTGGTAAGGAAAGAGTATTTTAAAAGAATATCGTAAAATATTTCATTTTATTCAATCGTTTTTCAGAACCTTACATTACACGTCCACCAGTAACGAATTCCTTACCTTGGAAAATGAATATATTTTAGTACTGTTAACATTTTATAGAGAAAATATATGGAGTCAACAACTAAGCGATATACCAATCTCTTTCAGAAGAATATTTAACCCCCTTATCTTTATACACTATTCTATATAAAATTTTCACAAGTAAATAACATTTACAATTTATCGTAATGATTACGTAAGGCAGTGATGAGTAACCCGCAGTCCCGCGGGCCGCATTTGGCCCGCTAGCAAACTGCCTGCAGTCCGCCAGAATCCGGCGCGGCGCGATGCAACACAGTATTTAATATTGCGTTTGTCGCCGGTTGTGGCCCGCGCGTAGTCTTATGTTTCAACTTTTGGGATAATAACATTTATAATGAAATTGTGAAACGGTTTCATTATAATATATAAAGTAAATATTCCGACAGTAGTTGAAACACAGATATTCTGGTGTAATTCATTGGTGCAAATAATGTCTATTGCTCCTAGAAACGTTATTACAATTTATTTTCCATTGATGTTCCGTTTACAAACATTTTATACGTTCTGATACGGAGCGTACTCCGAATGCAACAAACAAATTGGTATAGCACCAAGAACCAACAGGCATGTTCAGCAGCATTATGCCAGTGAAAATGTTCGTATCAAAGTTTATATACCAAATTAGTACAGTCTGGAATACCAGTATATTTTTGTACACTACCGTTACAACTACAGCTAATATCAAAATAAAGTCTTTTTACAATTGTGGAGAAAAGCCAGTTTTTTTTCAATATTACAGTATAAAAAATTTTAATTTACAATTTAAATAAATTAAATCCAAGCTTTAAATTATATAAAAATTCGGCAAGCTATCAAGTTAATATATCAAATAATATTTAAATGTGATTCCAATAAATGGAATCATCTTCATCGAGTTCAGTGTCAATTTTTGGAGTAGTAAAAGCGTTATGTCAGGTCAGTAAAAAAATAACTAAACGTGGTTGTTATTTATCATGCAATTTGATTCCAAATTAATAAAATGCTTTTCCGCCAAATTTTAAATGAATTTAAATCAAGATTTGTCGGTAAACGTTTATTAGTTTTATTGGAATGATAAAAAAATGTTAATTCAGTATCGTTTGACTATACTCTCATGCTCATTTCTATTCTTTTCCTACACTATAAAACTTTCCGTATACAATTACTCGAAATCCCGTAATCACGTGTAAGAGTGAGAAAAACATTCAACAAATAATTCTCGAATCAAATATCTAGTTTTAATAAACGAGATACCACCTTTTATTTTATTTATAAATATTTATTATTTATATTTATTATCTATAACTAATTGTTGTCAGCTACATAACAGAGAATTACTTATTGAAGTTTTTCTCTTTCGCAAACAATTCCTTAATATATCAAATTAAAATTGTCCTATTTTTAATCAGACCATCATTTTTGAGACTAAATCATTTACAAGCTTAAATGCAGAACGATACTGTGTAACGATTCATCCACATTATTCGTTTTACATTCAATTAATTTACATTAATTTATGAGTACCATAACACGATATTTGCTTTCACAATGTTGCCCTTTTTAAGATTGCATTGTGCAAACGAATACCTCACTGTAGTTTCCATTTCGAAACTAATATCATAGTGTGCACTTGTTGGCATTGGCCATAGCAAATATAATTTCTGATCGAAGTTCTGGCCGGGCACTGATCTTCATATATTTTGAATGAGCAAATTTCTTTTTAACAGCCTGATACTTACTTCTATCCGAGTTAATTATAATACTAGCTATTTTCCATACCACAGGTAACACGTCATCTCCAGTGTAAGTGGTATAATGTGCTAAGGTATTTGTCCAAACAACTTTGCCCTGGTCCTCGTCATTGTTACCAGTAATGCTATGTAAATATATACCAACATAAATGAATTAGGAACAGATTACGTCCAAACGCAATGCTCAATGTTCGTAAAACAACTTACACCAATGCTAAGTATATTGCAGCAGCTGCAAGAATGCTGGGGGAGTAGTGACACATTTCGTAATGCACTAAGCACTGCTCCAAAAAATATTTGGCCATCGTATGATGCACAGAGAGAGCCTTGCCAAAATAAAAAAAGTTGTTTGACATAATTTAAATGATAATGGAAAATCTATTAAATCATGAGATACACACCTTTCCGACTTTGCTGTACCTTCTAAGAAAATGCAATGGCAGTGGTCTACCTAACGAGTAATCTAGAGTCTTCATGATAAGCACTTCCATTTGGAATATTTCTTTCTTGGTATACGAATCATCTGTGATATAGACAAAATCATCAATACTCGGAAAATCTATTTCCTCGTATTTGCTAGCGATAAACATAGCTGTTATCCCGACCAACTGCAGTCTCTTCTTGTCTATAGAGTGGAAGGCCTACAAACAATACGAATGAACCAGCTAATCCAACGAACGTACGCATTTTCTTGTTTTTAAAGAACAACAAACCTGTAGAAATCTATCGATAATAGCTACTGTAAGGTACAGGGTTTCTTGCAATAAACAAAATTGTTGGTGAACTTCAATAAGCCAATCTACGAGTATGCTCCTCATTTTTGGTGTCACTTCTTGGCCCTTCAAATATTCTTTCTTGACACAATATGTACTCTCTAGAGTTGTTAGGTACTTGTATATTTCATCGATATAGGTAGAGACTAGAGCAGGATTTTTATGATCCTCCTGGTCAACGTCTTTCACTGCCAAAATGTTAGAGGAAAATGATGTCACCTCTTTCTTTACAGGAACTTGTACTATTCTATTTTTGTCAGGCACAGCATTTCTGATTACAGGTATCACAATTTGTACAGGAGACTTTTCCAACACTTTTTCTGCTGGTTTTAAAGCCTGTTTTGTTCCAACTATTGGTTTTTTCTTATCTATCCTGTCGATAGACTCAACACCCCTCACCGTGTTCACTTTATTCCCAATTTCCCCTAATGCAGTTCTCTTTGTCTTTCCTGGGACCACATTATGCTTGGATTTAATATTTTCTAAATTTTCCTGGTTCAAAATATTCTGAAAATTGATGATTTCGTCAACCATTAACGAATATATGAAAATATATCTAATGTCTAATCTAAGAAATATTTCTATTGTTACTAATAATTATTATTAGACGAAAAATAGAAAGATGCAATTTAAAACAGCAACAACATTAGTAGAATTTGAAAATTCTGTTATATTATTTTCAACCCATTGAACACAATAAGGGAGATAACAAATTTCTATGTTGCTCTAGTTTATTGCAATTCCGGTGGAAAATTGTTATTTTGTATAAAGATCCGCTGTCTAATTATTATTAAAAGAAAAATTATCATTTCCAAAATTTACGAAATAATTATTCGAATGTTTGAAACAAACGGGGAGTAAAGATAACACGATAGAATTCCGCGGAATATTTACAGAAGGATTCCTACTCGATTCCAAATGATCCATAACTCATAATTCAATATTTCGACAATATTGAAAATGAATCGAATGAAAAACTTGCACACAAACCGTTGTCGTTTCAAAAAAAAGGAAAATTCATGTAAGGCAAAAGCAAGTCTGTCGAATGGCTTATTCCGTTTTATCTACATATATTGTATTTTTCTAACAAATTGACAAAAGAAGCGAAATTATAATGCGGGGATCAACAGAGGTGAAGCACGAGCGTTATTTCGATAGACTTTAAAGTGAGCGAAGGGCATTTAAAGTTGTTAGGAATGGACGGTTACCCTCTTTGACTGTCTCTATCAACATTCTGCGAATAATCGTCTATGAACGTTTGCATTGGATATTCTTTACTCACAGTATTTGCGGTTCGATTTCTTAACGCCATTGTTAGATTAGATCGAGTAGCATATCTCAACGTCCACGTCCACCTCGTCGTAACGCACCGTAACGACAACGACCTCGGGCACTCTGACTCTGACAGTTTGAATTTGTTTAGCTACTGATCAGACGGATGTTCACCCTGTGCGCACGCAGTATGTAGGAGAAAAGTCGCAAAGAGCGAAACACCTGATTGGTCAACCCGACTCGGACGCGCTCGACGTATTTATAATTAGGTTGTCCCAAAAGTTTCTTTCGGAATAAAATGACCGGTGGCAGATTTTTTATTTTACAATTATTGATATAATAAAAATAATTTCATAAGAGCTGATTATATATTGTATAAATATCTTTAGTGGAGCACATATTACAATAGGAGCTGCACAAAGTCTAAATAAAATCAATCATGTCATTTTTATAAGGGAACGCATGTACCAATTACTTCTCGGTAGGTAAATAAATATTAGGTTGTCTTAAAAGTTGGTTTTCGATTCATGCACATAATGCAAATTCATGTTAGGAAGTACTCAAACATTAACATAAAGATTATCGCATTGTTTGTATTTATTTAGCAATATTAAAGGAATACATTCCTTTGGGACAACCTATATTAGACAGCGGATCTTTATACAAAATAAAAATTTTCTATCTGAATTGTAGAGAAACTGGAGCAAAATGGAAATTTATTTTCTTTCTTAATACTTACAATAAGTTGAAAATAATATAACAGTATTTTCAAATTCTCCTAATGCTTTTACTGTTTTAAATTACACCTACTGAATTTTATTATAAACGCATAAAATCCATTGTCTAATAATTATTCTTTCACATCTTTCAATATGTATCATTCTAGGATATTATATTTTGGCTATAGAAATACGGAATATACGAATACGAAAATGTATTCTATGTATGTACACTAGTGTACGTATAAATACTTCATAGGTTAAATTATCTATTAGACTGTGTATATTATTTACAAATCGCATTATATTTCTAACGATAAATACAATTTTACATTAAACGGTAGTGAAAGTTGTATAAAAAGAAGTAGAAGGTAATTCTCTTAACAGATGAAAGAACGGTTAACAATTTTGTGATAATATAAAAAGGAATGTCTACTCCAAACCAACTTTTTGAGCAAATAATTTATAATATTTCTCAATTTGTTTATTATGGGTCAGTCCAACCGAGGTCAATAGTACCACGTAACCAAGCACAAATGTTAAAAATTTATGTTGCTTGAACCATGCTAATAATCCTCTATTATTAATAGATCTGAAACATTACCAATTACTATTCTGTACTCCATAGAGGTAGTTAAGATTATGAATAGCCCACGGATTTTTATGTAAAATAAAAACTGTCTGCATAAATATACATCTTTAATCTTTAAAATTTTCCTATAATTTCGAATTTCATCTACTCAATTTTTCTATAAATGCATAAAAATCCGCAGTCTAATTATGAATATCATGTACCTTGTAGTTTGTACTTCTTGACTGTAGACAAGAAGATATCTTACGCGTACTAATTCACTGTTTGTTACTAAATAATATTTATTTGGAACCCTTCCACCTAAGGAATCTCTGGCCATAGTCTCTGCAACGAGTTCTAGATATATGTAATGTTTTACTTTGTACCTGCATCATCATAAAACATAATTACCTGTATCGCTACTTCTAACATCAACGTGATTGACAAGTTCGCACAAAGCAATACAACTCATTTCACTTCCAAGAATGCTGCCTCCCCATCCATATCCTACCGGACTGTATGGTAAACTTACACCTAATTCACTCGATAAATATATCCCTTCACCAAACAATGATTTCTAAAGAGGGGACAATTATTTATAAAGATCTTGGCTCTCTTGACGAGCATTCAATTTTCATCTACTTTACCTTGCACATACTTTGTTGCAGACCGTAATGTATAATAGAATGGAAATTCTCTAACCGACTGCCGTGATAAGCGTAGAAAGTTCTACAGTCTTGAGCAATTGACTTCCACTTTTCTTCCGAAGCTGATTGCCTCGATTTTGCAACTTGAAATATTAAATTCGGTGCTGCTAGCGATATCTCTGACGGTACTTTTTTCAATATAGCCTCGTACTGTGCTCCAAAGATTTGTGAATAGTTATTGAAGAGATGAATATCAAATTGGAAATAAAGACTCTCGAAAGATACAGAAAAGCATGTACGATAGAACTTACGCGATCTTTGCTAATGCTTTTTATGTAAGGATCTCTTAAATGAATTAAAACCCAATACAATAAATCTATAGTTGTGCCATGTCTTTCGTATACATCTGGTTCTTGCAATGCTTTAAGTATCACAGTTAACGGCGGAATCAGTTCTATAGCTCTCCTCTGTAGTAAAATTTTAATGTTTAAAGAGTGCTTCATTACATGTAAGGATAAGTTGTATAATTAACATTTTGTATACTCTACCAAAGCATCGATGTCTTTGCATTCGTTCTTCATGTACATCGGTGGAAATGGTTTTGAACAAGTATCGTAGCGATATGTGTTGCAGGCTGCTACAAACAACGACCATTTTAAATCAGCCCCTTTAAGATCGTTTTCCAATAAAAATTTTAGGGATGAAACCTTATTTATTATTTCCTCTTGTTCGTTTACAGAACCTAATTGGTTTGTGTATAATATGGTTACATCCGATCCAGTATTGATTTCACTATCCATAATGTTTACATGGTTTTCTCTTTCCTTTCCATTATATATATACTGTTGTTCATGCGAATTATTCATCATTATACAGGGATTGAAAAATGGTTTTCGTATCATTTAAAATGCAAACTTCACTTTTGATACTTCCCTGTTAACAGTATAACTTCATACGTTCCTCTCTCTATTCCAAGCCTGGGCAATTTTGGTTCCCGGGAACCAAAATGTCAAATTCGTAGGCGTCGACGTTCCCCGCAACCCCCTGCAACAAGCAACAATCAGCAACAATCGCCTTTAGCGTGGACAGAGAGTATATACTGTGGAGAAAAGGACGCGTGGGGACGCGCTTCGTCTGACACGAGAACGCCCCTTGCGGCCGTAGTTGCGTTCATTCTAATATGTGTGGAGGCAGTGGTGGAGGCATCGACGAGATGCCAACTCCTGTGATATTCAGTTTACAATTATATAGACCATATGCGCACCGACTGTATATATGTATAGTGATAATTCTGATTTAGTTTCTGAATGTTTTTCAATTGAAATTAATGAATTTATTGTTTCTGTTACAGATTCCAACGCAAATGAATCCATCGATCGAAAGCCGCATATTCATAGTCGAGATTGGTTGAGATCGATACTACTCGATGCTTTCGATAATCGAAAGCGTAACGTATTTTTTCAAGCAGGAGACGATATACGAACGTGAGTACAATTATATTTCCAATTATACCGTTTTATTGAACATCTTTTTTCATAACATCAATGAACAATTAATAAATATTAAATTTGAATTATTTATTTCCTATCAATTCGCGGATTTACTCTTGTGCCGCGACGATAAGTTGTATTTAAATTCGTGTCGTGCGACAGAAATCGAAAATTAATTTCAATTTCCCATTCAAATTGAATTATTTATTTATTATTAATTCTGCTTTTGCCTCTGCCTGTTTGTCAAATGAAATTAATGAATTTATTGTTTCTGTTACAGATTTCAAGGGAATAGTATCCATTGTTCAAAAAAACGTAGATTGGTAGCAGAGATCGATGCTATCGATGCTATTCGAGAATCGAAATCAAGACGCAACGTCATGTCGTACATTCTTCAAGCAGTGGAGGACGTGAGCGTGAGTACCAATTGTCTTTTCAATTATACTGTGTTGTTGATCATCTTTCTTCAAACAATTAGTGAACAATTAATAAATATTCAACTCGAATTATTTATTTCTTATTAATTCGGAGTTTCTCTTGTGTCGTAACGAGCAATTACATTTGAATTCGTGTCGTGCGATAGAAATCATGTTCATTTAATTTCCGTTAAAATTAATTTTGGTTTTACAATCAAATTGAATTATTCTTTATTATTAATTCTGATATAGTCTCTGTCTGTTTGACGATTGAATTTAATGAATTTGTTCTTTCTGTTATAGATTCCGAATCAATAGACAGCCGAGATCGATAATACTTTGTACTATTCGATAATCGAAATCAAGACGTAGCGTCGTGTCGTGCTTTCTTCAAGCAGGAGAGGACGCGATCGAGCTTGAGTACTATTTATCTTCCCAAAATTAAATTGTTATTAAACATCTTCTTATCAAACTATTAATGAAAAATTAATAAATATTTAACTTGAATAGTCTCCGACGGTCGATCGGTTGAAATTAAATGAAATTATTCTTTCTGTTACCCTAAGGTATCAAATACTTTGAGGGTGCTCACCTGGATACCTGATACTGCCTAGCTTCATGATCAAAGAGGACATCGACAGCTGAGATCGAGGGCAACGTGTCGTGCTTTCTTCCATGGGGAGAGAATGTAAGTACCGAGTTATCTTCATAATTAATCTTTATTATTGAACATTCTCTTTCCAAAGTATTAATGAAAATCTGTACTACTTTTTATTTCGAAAATCATTTAAATATCATTTAAATTAAAATCTTTTCATGCCCCAATGAAATTTTACGAATCGATTTTAATATCTTTTTGTTTTATTTTTTGATTTCAGGACTCTAATGCAGCTTCTCATCCGCCCAACAAGTAGTGAGTAAATAAACAACAGTCTTTTTTATTGTTCTATTCCTTACGTAGATTTTGACGAGTACAGTGACCGTGAGAACGCCAGGCGTTCTCGCGGGTAGTAATCTGTTTCCTAGCTAGGTAGGGTCTTTTTGTACATCGCGGTTTTTTAATAAATCAACAATTTCGATAATTTAATCTCCAACTTACGCGAAGAGAAAAGTTTTCCGAAGATACAATTTTTTATCATGATGATAATTGTTCGTTTTTTTAAATTATTTTGAATTGCTCAGAAGCAGTAAGTAGATACCACGTACAAAAAGATGATATTTGCATAAAGATTCCGAATAAATAAATAAATAAATAAATGAAAATCATTATTGAAATCTTGCTTAGTCTTTTTTTGCTCGACGATGAAATTTCCATTATCCTTTTCAATAATTAAATGTTCGATTTGTAAATTGAGATGCAATTTTATATTGGAAGTAAAGCCATTTTGCAAGAGTGTAAGAACATTAGCCCGTATGAAATCAAACGGATTCTTTTAGTTAGGATTTCCAGGATATTAAGATTCCCTGTTCGTTGCTCGAATTCTCTCGCGTGCCCAGGTGCTATTCGGGATGGTGAGAGCAACGGACACATGGAATATTGTTTTAATCATATGTGTGGCGACTGGCAATGTTAGTGTATCGTGCACGACGTATTTTCCACTTGTGTGTGTTGTTAGGCAGTGGAATTGCGTCGGCTTTTTAAACAAGATTCGGTAGCGCATATTCCCGTTAATCTGTGACATGCTACATGAATTTTCGTGGAATGTGGGCGCGCGTAGCTTTCTCAGTTCATTAAAAATAACATGCAATATTAAAAATTACGCACGTAATTGAATTCAATGTTAATTCAGCGGTTATTTCGATTTATCCCGCAATGATCACTGCCATTGTCAGTCGATTTTAGGAAAACTGGTACGTACCTTAGAGTGTGCTTGTGATTCGAACGTTAGGGTGTCGGAGGCGTCCCGGGACGTTCTCTCTAGGTGTTAGGATGTTGCACCCTGGCGTCTGTGTGGAGATCGTGTTGTGAATGTGTTGGAGAGCTTGTGTATTTTGCCATTTTTTAAATATAGAGCTAGGTAGGTAGGTAGCTTACCTTCTTGGTATGACTGTTTATTCTAAGTAGGTAGGGGCCGGGGCTGGCTATCGTTTTCTCTTTCGGGTAGGCCGCGATTCGCACGGTAGTCAGTTACTGGAAGAGCTCGAAGTTTCGTCTCGAAGCTAAATCGAACGAGGCATGACGTTCGAATTGATGCTTCGTGCTCGATTGTTCATGCTCGCGTAGCTTTTCGCGGACGTGGACGCGAACGAGCGCGGATTAGGGTCTCTAAAACGTTGCGCACCTGCTCGATCGCACCAGCGGAACGATCGGCTTCTCTCGAAACTTGTGATTCGTTTCGGAAGTCGTCGATCGTTTTCACTGCGAGCACGTTTAGGGTTTCAGTTATTTGGCGGACCGCCGAAGAAAAAGAAGAGGCTATATGCCGAAGTGGCCCCGACAAACTGTCGCTCAAGAGGGCAACTACAATGGCCTCGCATCTCCGGATGCGAAGTCATTTCATTTATTTCTACCTTGTCACTGTACTCGTCTGTAGAAGTAGTAGTAGTAGAAGTAGTTAGTTGTACACATGGGCAGCATTCGCCACCCCAACGATCAGCGGAGATGGGCACGTCCGCGATTGAAATAGCGTTGCGAAAAAAACCACGGATATTGCATTAGTTGATTGTGAACAGAGATTTAAGTTAGTGTCGCGGAAATATTCGCGATTCTCATACATTTCAATATAGATTGTTTAATTTTAGCGTTGCGAATGAAATAGTCGCGATTCTAATTACATTTTACTTTTATTGTTGCTTTTGAAGAAATATTTAAGATATAACAATTTTATAAAAGTTTAATTCTCTGTGTTCGTTGAATTAGCGTTGCGCAGCAGAAGGATCGCGTTTGCGTTCGAGTCTTTCGATATTTCATGCGCCCATGCTCCAGCTGCAACGGACTACTCTGAACAAGTGGTCGCAGTCGAAACGGCTGCCGGGTGTGGTGTAGGCATCCGCGATTTCGATCAGAGTTGCGAGAGAATACTAACGGGTTGAATTAGCGTAGCATTCGCATGCCGCGAATGAATTACTAGACCGCGCAAGACTCTTCGATTCTTATCGCTAATTCTTATTAGCGTTGCGAGAATTTGTTGTCGCGATTGCTTTAGTGTCGCGAAAAGTACCAACGCGTTGTTGCAAGGCGGGATTAAAGTATACGTATATTGGAAAACGCACCTCTCTAGAAGATCAGATTTAATTATAAGAGTCGCGATCTCGTATTAGAGTAGTGAGTAGAGGACTGACATTGCAGGACCAGTCGCGCTCGGAGCATGAAACATTTTTCAGAGACACTTTATGGATATCCAAATGTACATTTGGATATTACTTTAGATTTTTTGATACCGTAAAAATGTGGAGCATACGCCCACCGGACCACTACGTAGAGTAGAAACGTATTGGTACGTTCCGAGGCCAAGTTGCCGTAAGCAGTTCGCGCAAAATCACGGTGCACGTTACTACGTGCAACTCTCCGCGGTGTGCCGTAACACACAACTCGTTTGCCGTTCCAGTAATGGAACAAGTGTTTCCGCTGTCGTACGACAATACCGTACACAAAAAGAAGACGTATTAAGTTACGTCACCTGTGGCGGTATGCACGACAATGTCATGGTGACCATTGTATTAGCATCTAATGCGGTGCAAGCCATGGTGTTGGGCGTGACTTACGATGGCGGAAAACACTGTATTTTACCTGAACGTAGCGACGTGTGCCTTTAGCCATTTGCTGGTGTGTGAGCGCCAAATGCAGGGAACGTACCACTGCGTTTCACCAGCATGTTTATTTTTTGGACTAACCCCCCACAACGTAGTGGTTCGATCGCGTTAGTAGACATACCACGATGTGTATGTACAACGTATCGAACGCCTCGTCGGCCCGCAAGGTAAAAGACGGGGTATCTTTACGTTTAGTGCAGTAGCTTTGTCGACGGAATTTAGTTTTCATCGCGCCCTACAAAACTGGTTTCTGCAATGTCCGAATCTATTATAATACTCGATGTCGCGAAGTATAGTCTCCTTCTCGCGTGTACGATCAGAGTTCACAGAACTGAAATGAATCGTTTAATGCGAAAGTTTTCCAATATGCAAATACTAGAAAATCCCGCCTTTTAGAGTTGCGATAAATAAAGTGCCACACTGCATCCTAATATGACTGCTCCGGATTACTCGTGTGGCTGCCGCTAAATCCAAAAAGCTTATTACAGTAGCGGACAAAAGTTTAAAACCGCTCTAAAGAAGTAAAGTAAACAGTAAACAGTAAAGTCTTTTCAACATATTTCTATTCTCACAGATCGATTCTTGGAACATTTATGTATAAAAGGGAAAAGGTAATAATTCTTGTTTATAAAATGTTTTGAAATTACAAACTGAGGTGTCGCGTATAAAATTTGAAATAGGAATTGTTGATTTTCCTAAAACTATGTTTCAATAATATATTTCTAGGAATTTTTTGTCCTTGAGCTTTGCTTTTAATATTGAAACCAACATCGCCTGAAATATCTGCTCGGTACAGAATATAACAATTCATGATGATCAATATGATTCCGTGACGATTTGCCTTCTCACTTCTCACCGACGATAATCTCCTCAGTAGCCTTCTGCACCGACGATATCATGTCGATGGCCTTCTGTTTCTTGCTCCAGCCAGAATACATCCTGGAGAGCGTAAGAAAACACCGTAGTATTCGAGTGACACGATCTTCCATTAGGCTAGCAGTCTTTAATAGTATCTGGTCGGTGTCCTGATAATACCACCGACGAGAATGGTATCTGATCGGCTACAGTATCTCGTCGGTACAGACTTGTTAACGCTGTCGGTATTTCATATGGTATTTAGTCTACGCCGTTCGAAAAAGGTATTCGCGTTCGTTGAGAGATGGCACCATCACCCTCTTCACACTATTTTATCAAACTGCCCCGCGTTTTTACAAAATAAATATCCGAATGTCTTCTATTTAAGCCTTATGTAGTCTACCAAAATCTATAGATTATTTCATAAATTCTGATTATAAGACTGTAAATTAATATATCAGCGAGTAAAGAATGGACAGAGGAACATTAACGAATTGTTGAAAGAAATACAGTAAATGGGTGTTCGGTTGACTACACAAGGTTAAACTGCACGTTCGAACTGAATCGTATGGAAAATATTTGTTTTACCCTGTCCTAACAATAGATCAAGTATTAACTAAATACGTTATTACTACCATTAGCAATTTCTTAACCTTCTCTACAAGTGCACCCCAAGCTGACAAGCTAACCAATTTCTTCATAAATGCATAAAGATCCACAGTCTGGACATCACATTATTGTTTCCTTTGCATTTCCACAAAATATTTTTCCCTAATTTCTATTTCGAGTCACAGAGAAAATGAGCAACAGAATCAATTACCCTACAATGCCCCTGAGCCTTTTCCGCTGGTACCATAATACTCCGTTTAATCACTCTTGTTCCCTTGTTCCTCGACAAAGGGGTCAATTAAGCATCGCACAATACGAAACAAAGCCTAAATAAATCTTCTCTGTGCAGCGCGCTGGCAAACAATCGTTGATCAGTCGTGGTTCTTCCTTTTCCTATCTGATTACCGTTCTTTCTCTGTTACATTCGCTGTTCGTTCTTGATTAGATATTCAAGGTATCGGTGCACCTCTGGTATCGTTCCCGTCTCAAGCAAATCAGTCGAAAATCGGATTTTTCCGCGATCACGGCATTTCATTTGCTGGCTCCGGGGTAAATAAGAACCGGCCGCGGGATTGAATTACGATGCGAGGCTTTCAGCTGCATAAACAAACTCGATTTGTCTTTCCTCTTGGATTCGCAGGCGTCAGGACGCGGCCGCGAGGATGCGAGCGGATTTCCTGCGCGTCGCCGCACCGGAAAAAGTAGAAAAGAGAAAACCGAGGAGGGGGACTGGCAGTATCTATAACACGAGCCGAGAAACACACCGACGCGCCTCGAGAATCTTAATGAACTGTATTCCATTTCGAGGGTGTCAAGGGAAGCTAAATGGAAAATAAATGGAAATGGGACTGGTCCCTGCCTCCCAGCGCAACGCCTGGGACGGCTTCAACGTGCCTCGAGTCTTGTTGATTATGTGCAATTTCGCGTGCGATACTGCCGCTCATATACTGGGTGGTTCCATCATGTCCCATAGATTAAAGATTCAAGCGGCTTCACTTCGACTGCTTTCGATTAATCGGGGGACATCCACAATCAATTAATTAGGACAATTCAAGGGACATTCTTCGCTAGGCCCGTACCAAGTAGGGATGGGATCAAGTACCTCGCAAACAGGTTCTAACCTTGATTGATGGAATTCGAACTCTCTATAAGTACTCCGAAAAACAAAAATAGTACTCCCAAGTATACTCGTACCTTTGTCAGGCAGTTTCGAACCCTTTACAAGTACTGTGGCAAACTTAAACAGTACTTGCAATTATACTCGAATCTTGGTCGAACAGTTTCGAAACTTTCGAAATTTTTATGCGTACCGTTATGAATTTCCGTATTCTTGCACGCTCCGTGGCAACGTAAGGCTGTTCCGGCGCGGCGTGTGTTTACTTTTGTTTTTGTAAACACGCTGTGGAGATGAGAGGGAAAACGGGGTCTCATAATTTTACATGCTTTTACCGATGATTGTAGTTTGGAATGTACTTTGCGACAAATACTGATATATTATATCGAACATTATCTAGGTGATGTCGAGAACGATCATTTGTATATGTTAACTGCATTATTGGATCCACGATTCAAAACATTAGCTTTCTCTAAAGATGAATCTATCCCTCGAGCACGGGATGCCTCGACTGATATAGCCACTAATTATATTAATAATGATAATTCATCTACAGCATGTGATAGTTCACAGGCGCAGATGTCCGAAAATCGGCACAATAGCGAATTATCAATTTGGACATTCTTTGATAATGAAGTAGCAATTACAAATAATATGATACCTATCTGATCGTCTGCTGTGTTAGAAGTGGAAAATTATCTAAAATCACAATATTTAGAACGCAAAGGAGACCCGTTATTATTTCGGCGTGAAAATTCAATCAAGTACCCCATTTTATCAAAAATTGCACGTGACTATCCTTATATAATGGCCCCTTCGGTACCTTCAGAAAGAGTTTCTTCAAAAGCAGGAAATATCATGGATAAAAAAAGAGATAGGATAAAACCAAGTAGTGTAAATGAAATATTATTCTTAAATAGTTACGAATTTAATAAAGAAAGTGCTTAAAACCTACTATGCAGTTCTGATTTCCAAGATTCGAGTATTACTTGTGAAACTTTCAATTATTTTCAACATCGAAGTACTTATGAGTATCTTTTCGAAACTTGGAAGTACTCATTCGATAACTACTTGTATACAATAAATACTTTTCAAGTATAATCATTGAAACTTTTATTGCTTTCAAGTAGTAATCGAAACCCATGAAATGAAACTTGGTTATTGAACTTGACTCGGATTCGAGAGTACATATTGAACTTGATCCCATCCCTAGTACCAAGTCATCCCTGCCCATTCGGATCATTTTGAAGTTGCAAAATATGAGAGTAACCTTACATCCATTGTTATACATGAGAATATTAATTCTGCTTTATATGTAGACTCCGGATCTTTCTCCGGATCATCAACTCGTGATTGATGTTGTCGGAGCACGGTGGTTATAAAATAATCGGCCAGTTCGGAAACAATTCGCATGCGTTTTTTCCTACTATAACGTCCTGTTTAGGTATATCGCCTATATTTTCTTTTCTTTCATATTTTGAATCGGCACGGTTAGGTGGACTGTAGTAGCAGATTTTTGTGTAAAAGGTGTTCATGTAAGAATGCCTTTAACAACAGTTTTTTTTTTATTATAAAAATACCATTACTTTTCATACACCTTGTACATGCTCATTTTCATATCATGCACCGAGCTCCTTCTTATGGCGCTATAACGTATTTTTTCAGTCTTAAACTTACTATGAAATTATATGTTTAGAACGCATAGTAAATATGCCAGCTTGCACCACATGTGGCACGCGTGCCCTGAATGGAAAGTTTAACGTGTACCATCAGTGGTACACGTGGCACAAGGAGTTAGGCCACATTAGGGGTGTACAAATTCATAGCAGCAGTCCTTTCGCGTAAGTCGAATAATGATTTGTACATACTATATGTATATGTACTCATTTGAATGAAAAATTCAAATGAACCAACTATGTTCATGGAAAATTGATCACTCATAACTAGCTGAATGCCTACGCTGTACACAAGTAAACACTTATCTTTTGGAAATCAAGAAACGAATTTCACAGTTCCGAATTATGGTTTCCTGATTCACTTATAAGAATCCGCGTAAGTCGAGAACTCGCTGTACATGCTTTCTCGTATTTTAGAAGCTTAGAAGATCCACAATTTAGTCGCCATTTCGAACCCGCAAAGTTCCTAATTCTGAAGACTTACGTAGAGCACTTTAGTCGCGAGTTGTACGAAACCCACGCGGCAGTAAAAAAAGAAAATCGGGTTTTAGAGTCGTCACAATAGGGAGCCCCATAAAATCTTTTTATCCGTCAACGAGAAGAAACTCGGAGAGCCTCGAAGCCCGATACGCCGTTGCGGAAACTCGATCCAGTGAGTGCGGATACGAGAATCTTCGTGCAACGAGCCCGGATATGAAGAAGAACGGGCAGATTCCGTAACGACGACAGAAATTTACGGTAATACGAAATCAGGGAACGAAACGAACCCCCGTGTTTCGCCCGATTCCGAGCAACATCCTCCTTCTCAGGCAACCATCGTCCCCCGTTTCCCTCTCCCACACGTTTAGAGCCGGTCGTTAAGAGAGAAGACGCAGGGATGAAAAAGAGAAAAGGCACGAAATTGCAGGGAATGCATCAGATGCACGGGCAGAATTTCACCTTGCGAGACTATCGAATCCTCAATCTTCCAGCTACACCATCAGTTTCTTCCCTCCGCCTTTCGCCTCCACCCTCTGTCGAACAATTCATTGCCTTAAGGTTGCACTTCCGTTCCATTATTTTTCCCCGTTCTTCATTTCTCCACGGCCTTGTTCCGCGTCGCCTCGTTCACGCTTTTCCTATCTCCTCGACCGAGCCAAACGAGATTTGTTTCCCGTCTGGTCGATATTGGAACACGAAGGCGCAGGGTGGAGGGGAAGTCGCCTAATATAAGGACGGTTCTTTTAATTCATCGTAGAGTCTAGTCACTCGCTTTAATATTAAAAAGACAGCTTTTTTAATAATGGACGTTTTTGGAGGACTTTCTTCGACTTTTTCGAGAAGTTCAGACAAGTGGTCAGAGAACTACATGACGGGAAAAAGACATTTTACAACTTTTTCTGCGTATCGTACTCCGGAATTGATGCATTTACGACAAGAATGAGTAGGCGCAATTTGGGACAGTGA
Organism: Lasioglossum oenotherae; assembly: GCA_028455765.1. NCBI lineage: Eukaryota > Metazoa > Arthropoda > Insecta > Hymenoptera > Halictidae > Lasioglossum > Lasioglossum oenotherae. The sequence goes on along the minus strand of CM052284.1, from coordinate 1,931,583 downwards.
AAAGATTATAAGACTTTAAGAGTATTAATATATTATTTATTAGTGAAAAATATAAATTCTGTGCCTTAACCCTTTGCACTCGGTTGTCCCCTCTGAGGCACCACTAAAAATTGCTGTACCATTATTCAAAATATTGTTCACACTATTAAATATATCGGTATCTAATCAATTATTAAACATTTAGTTATTGTATGAGGTACTATACCAATTTAATAACTACAAAATGTTTAAAATCACAAGGAATGGAAATATTCTAGATCGGAAAGAAAGTTTATATAATTTTGCAGTTAAAATAGCTCCGAGTGCAAAGGGTTAAAATTCATGCACAAACTTTTCATTTTGCATAAAGATCCGGAGTCTATTGATTCATTACTTTTCGGTACGGTTTTTTTCAGAAACATATCTACCGTACAGATTCGCCAGATTAAGTCTTCCCACTCTACCCTTCCCCTTCTACGACGCTAGTCCCCCACGCTCTCGCCCGGTCACGTGATTGGTTCCCTCTCTGTCGTGCATGTGTCACGTGACTAATCCGGTACTGATAGAGAGAGGGTAACTTCTTCCCCTCGATTCCCCTGACGCAGTGTAATAAAAGAGTTTCTCTGCTATAAAAGAGGTCGAAAGAGTCTCTGCCAATGTATCCGAGGCAACCTAGTGCGCCGTAAAAGCATGAAATCCTTCGCTCCAATAATTACCGAAATTTACTAGCATAGTTCGCAGCAGCGGAAAGCGGATTTGATGCGAACGGTGCCCGGGTCGCGACAGTAAATCGGCAGATTTCCGCGTTTAGCAAGCTTTGTGGTTAAGCAAGTAATAAAATGCGTTCAATTATAAACAAGGGCGAGGAGGAGAGAGATGAGACAAAGAAAGAGAGAGAGAGGGAGGGAGGGAGGAAAGGGGAAAGTTGTAAGGTTCAGCGAGGCTGCGGAATCCGGCGTTATTAGTCACGGGCGCTGTTACGTCTACGAATGAAAACTAAATTAGATTGCGGCCGGAGAGTTTGATGGGGAAAGCAAATACGGAGTAACGAGGAAACGTTATTAAGCCGGGAGGGTACCTCTTTAGCTGTCTCTCGCAACAGCTCGCTGACAATACCGGTATAATTACATACCCCCACCCGATATATGCAGTTTTCGCGGAAAGCAATCCTATTAGCCGTAACGCTCAATGTGATTAAGTTTCAAGTGGTCTGATGAGAAACCATCAACTGGCTTGTTTGTCGCTGCGGATAAACCTAATTCCCTTTGTGCCGAACCCCGTGTCCTTCCACCACCGCCGATTTTTCACGTACGCCCTCGCACGCGAAATTCCGGTGTCCGATGCAAATTAAAACGCAACCTTCCGCCTCGGTCTGTCTGCGGTCTCCCTTGCAACCCGAGCTCTCGCCAATTCGCCAGTCTGTCGAGGAAGGACTCTTCTTTGCGATCGGCCAATCACTCTCCAGTTACTTCATTCGTGTAATGATAATAAATATCTTGGCTGAACTTTCAAAAATTTTCAACCTCTTTGAACGTAATACTATGGTATCGATGCACATATTTTGTAAACAAATTATTTTTTTAAACTCTGTTTACACTGAAAGGTCCGTCATCCAAAGACGTACAAATTGGATTTTGAAATTTTCGGCTAGGCCTAATAGTTTCGGAGATATTCAATGAAATGGATTTTTCACCCCAACTTTGAGGGCAATCTTAAATATTTGTTTGCGCTCTATGTCATACCAAAATTTCATTAAAATCGACGCGATACGATTGGATAATCTCTCTCGTTCCCTTCCTTCCCTCCCTTGTTTGGAGATATTCAACTTTGAGGGCTATTTTCACCCCCTTAACACGAATGTCGGCAGCTTTAAAAATATCATATGAAATATCTCATGATATGAATATCTCATATATCATATGAAAATTTCATTAAAATCGGCGCGTTACGTGTAATCTCCCACTTTCACAATTACGGGCACAAATATGTTTAACATAACGACATGTAAAGTATTCATATTCCTCGAATTTCCTTACCTTTTCTTGAATAATGTGTCGTCTCGTTTGATCCGTGTGAGAGAATGCAAAGATCCTTTCACGAGAGGTAGCTCTTTGAATCGCACTCCCGACGAAGTAGCAAGTTAAGGGGATCATTTAATCATAACCGCGGCGAAGAAGCCCAAGTTTCGCATTACCGTCTTAATCAGAAATTATTCATACAAAATACGCAAATTATCTAGCATTTGGCTCTCGCGGAGGTCTCTGTTAACAAGCTTATTATTAACGTTCCTCGCGTCCGACCACATTTGCCTTACACTTTTGGGCGCCAATGAAAATGCAAATGGTAAGTCCGTCCCTAGGGTAAACGGTTTCAACCCCATCCGCGAATCCTTGGCTTCAGAAATGATATTACAAACCTCGTTTCGAAAGTAGAGATTAGAAATAGCTAGAAGTTCGCCGGTTCTTTGAAAATCGTACGACATATTTACGCTCGTGGTTGCTCTTCGACGAATTTTCATCGGGGAAATGTAAACACACTTTTACGTCCGCGTGGTTCGGTCAAATTCGCGAATTAAAAGGGGAAATAATTTCTGCGACACACATGTGAAAATATTTTAATCAAATTCAAAGAGGGACCGTTATCCTGTGACACGAAACGTTTTCACTGGATTTAATACTATTATTATCTTTTAACGAACGCGAGGACAAAAGCTGGATTTATTACATTCGGCACTGCATTATTAGACACAGTGCTACATAGTTTCAGGATGATTGTCCAATTTAGTTCATTTTTTAATTTGTTATCATTATTTCTGTGTAATTTATACGAAAGAGAAAATTTTAGGAAAAATATTGCAAACTCGGATGGGTCATTTATTTTCATTTATGAACAGTAGACTCTTCGCCTGGCGAATTACAGATAATTAACAACTAAAAACACACAATTAATAAATAAATTGCGGCGAAGCGGGCTGTTTAACACGCCTGGATCTGGATCACATCTCGATCGTATCGATTCCCAAGCTATCGAAAAATTCCTTCTCTTCGACGACAATGTCCGAAATTCTCCGAGGAATATTTATCAATGTTTATTTGCCGAACAATTTCGTGTTCGTGGGGAAGAATAACTTTGAGAATTAATTATATATACATTGCTTTGGGAACCTCGTGTTTACCTTCAAACTCGCACTCGTTAATCGTTGATCTTTTGATCTGGTAATTAATAATTTTATGCTTCATTTTCCTTCGATTATGGTACAGAAATTAGGACACTAAAAAGAATATTGGATACTCGGATGGGTCATTTATTTTCGAACACTACTGTAGCATGTCTGACTAGTGCCCACCGCTTCCCCTTGAACCAAGCACTCGTCTTAATACGGAGCGGCAATAGTCTGCAATAATGCATAAAGCAACTTGCATAAGAGTGACTTACAAACGTTGACGGAAATGTTCCTAGGAAGCTGTCATACTTTTTCAATTTATTGCAAGCTGATTTCCAATATGTTGCACGCACATTAAAATTTTATTGGGTTGTTGCATATGAAATGTCCGATTTTCGAATGAAACTCTGGTAAAACGTTCCGATCAAGAAATTATATTATAATCTATAGGTTTATTGATCGGTTCTAGATTAATTATAACACAATTAATAAAATTATAAAGATACCTTCATGAGAAATGATTTAATAAATATCTTTAAATATCGCAAAGACTAAATAAGTCTTGCCTGTTATTTTTATAGCTCGGTACTGTGTTCTATCTTTTAGTTTAGATGTATACTCTTATACTGTTAAATAAAGTCTATTTCAACGTCAACTAACGCGGCTGTCGTGTATTATGTGATATTTGGTGAAAATATGGTGATTAATTAACTTACTAGTCGTTGATGGTAAAAGAGAACTACAAAATCAAGATAACAATCTTGTAAATGAAAAACATGAACCACCAAAATATCTTATTTTTACCGTAATACAATCAAGAAACTTCAAATTTGTAGATAGAATACAATGGATACTAAATTGCGTTTGTTTAATGCCACTGCTAAAGATCGAACATTTCCTATGCAACAGCCAAATAATTCTTTTCAATCACAGAAGATTCTACGACCTCAGAATCGTTTTTTCTGTAATCAACAAAGTATAATTAACAGGGACATGAATTTTGTGAAGCTTCCTGCGATTCTGGTCCGCTGTGGGCTGGTTCGAAGTTTAGGGGATGTCGTCGGACACTTAAGTGTGCAAAACAGGGGATGCTCAAGTGTGCACTGTATTGACATTCCTTGCCGGGACGTTCGTTCTCGGAATAATAGATACAAATATATCGTCCCCATCGGTAATTAATCAGCGTCTGGGGGGTAGGTGGTTGATCCAGTCGGAAGATATGACAAAGACAAGAATTAGCCTTGGCAATTAATTGTCGCCGGTGCTGGCGGTGCAATCAAAGGGGCAGGCTTCGTAGAATTGTAACTGCAATGCATGCCAGCTGCTGCATTAGATACATGCAGCCACGGAGCGGCGGCGCTCGTAGTGGGGTTGCTGCAATGCGCAACGGCCGCGCCGCGCCGGGACTCGCGCCGTTTTACCGTTGAATTTAGGAATTTCATTAAACGCCGTGTGTGACGAATCAGTCTCCGGAGTACTGCCGAAAGGGGGACTCCGGATGCTAATTACGGTAACTGCCGCGATATGCAAAGCTCAGGGATGAGACGTTTCTTCGACTCGGCTCGCAAAGACTTATTCGACGAGTTCTGCTTTGAAGACGTTCACTGCAATTACATAGGAAAATGTGAGCATTCTCTTCAGAAGATATGAAATGTACTAATTAACTCCTGGCCCCCGGAGATCATTAATCGAGCCACCCCTCTCTCTTCTTCTCGCACACAATATGTATCTAGTATATAGTAATTGCAGCAAATACAGAAATTTAATTGATAGTAACTGGGTGATAGAATTATTGAAAATCGTATTTTTTAATATCTTCTAGCAGAGCTCTTCTTCTTCCAGTGTACCCCTTGATTGGTAATTATATTTTAATACTTTGCACTCGACTGTCACCTCTGCGGTACCATTGGAAAATTAGGGTTGTCAAGAATGTTCAACCCTCTGCAGTCGAAGCTATTTTAACACTTTACCTACCAGAAGCCTATTAATAGAATTTTCAATAATTTTGCTGTACCAACAGAAAGCATAGAAATTTTCTTTTACATTGCAATCTTAAGTGAAACTATTAGATGACGTTATTGAGGGTGTCTTGTTAGTTCATAACGAAAATTGCTGTTACCATTGATGGTTCCATTAAAAAGTGTTTAGCCATGAACTATAGATTTTTCAAAATTAAGCAATAATCACCGGCCGGTAATGTGTTAACTCGAAAGTTAAACTTTTCTTATTTTATGGATACGTGAAATTGATATAGCACCTCATACAATACTTACATGTTTAGTAATTGATTAGATACCAACATATAACAATTTTTAGTGGTGACTCCGAGTCACTACTCGAGGGCTAAGGGTTAACCCCTTGCCTTAAAATATGAACAGATTCTGATCAAAATGTATGTTAATAATTTCGTTTAAACCGAAATAAAATTCTAGTTTGGTTTTGTTAATATACAGCTACTGGTAGGGTTGCCAGAAATGTTTTATCCAAATATAGAAGACGTAATGACAACTGCAATTATGTATATATGAGATTGGCTCAAAATATAGGAGTTCAAGTAAAAAAGGTACACAGCACATTTTAAACTTTTTTATTTAAACAAAGATTTTTGAAAATTCCTATAGGTACGTAAAGATCAAGTTCAAATATAGAAGACTCATATCAAATATAGAAGATCTGGCAACCCTAGCTGCTGGAGAATCTATAGTCACACAATTTATATCAATATTCTCCTTTCTTAGTAAACTACGATCGCCAAAAAAGGTTCCAATCACTGAAACCGTAAAATAGATCGTAGGAGAAGGGGTTAGTCGATAGTAACCGGGTATTAGATTTATTAAAAATCCCACTTCTTCACATTTTGTGGCGCAGTTTTCCTTCAGGTGCACCCTTTGATTGCAACCCCTTGACCTCCCCTGTTCGGTACCGCTGAAAATTAGGATTGTTTAATATCGAAACGGTTGAAGATGGATTTGTCAAACTTATGTTACATCTGGATATCTTAAAGAATGGAAAGGGGAGGGGGACGGAGACGAGAGGCAATCATCGAAAAAACAATCTTTATTTCGACTGATCTTCGTTAAATGAGTGATAACAAAAAGAAATGGTGGACATTTAGAATACAATCGCATATCCAGCTACAATATCGGTGATCGCTATACAATGACAATTTTATACACTTACTATTTACAAAGAACATACACAGTCTCGGCTTTCACACACCTCGAGTTAGCCCTCGCATTATTGTGTAATATGCATCCGATCGTTTACGACGTTTACTGTTATTCTTTATAATTACAGTTACGGTTATTATCGTTATCATTGACACGTGGCACGTGACACACGTACGAAATACCCCATCGACGATGCAGCCGAAGCTCCGCGAGATTACGATTCGCGCGTCGCGCCTCAGTTCGCGACACGCATTTTGATTGTCTGTAGTGTCTGTTTCACGCACGATCTATCGAGATCCATCCTCTCGCAAGCGGTCGCACTGGATGCTGGGACACACTGGGGATAATTGCGAACACAGATTTCGTTAACTGTTTTGCAAACAAGAAATTAATTCCTTTCGTAAGTACAAACAGTGAACATTTTAGTACAAAAATGTATCGGTGTAATACATTTTTATTTGTTTATACTGTAGACTTGAACACGAATCATTGCTTTACAATGGAAAAATAAAACGTATGAACATTAAAAGAGTCATTTCTTCGCTCAGTAATTTTAATCAATTGAAAAGAATAGCATTACGTTCCTAATTTCTTCTAGTGGTTTTATTTTATTAAACATTGTTACGATTGGTCCACCAGTATTTTTAAAAATGTCCCGACAATTTCAGTTCTGCATATCGAAGCAGAAAATATGTTAAAAAATTGTTTTGTATTATCATCTGTGAGGAAAAACAGTCGCAAAATATTTCAGCCTGCAAGATAATATTACGCGAATTTGCAGGTTCGCAGTTCGCGTTTTATTGTTCACAACAATCACAACAATTTTTATCGACATAAAAGTAAAAACCGTAATGCCGCTATATTATGGCAATTTCATGCGCGCGACGATTTCGTTCCAATTATTTAAAATTGAAATTAAATATGCTGCTCCCAATCCGGATTATTTAAAATCATAATTACAGATTATGTTATACGTTTGTTTCAAGTCATTTTACATTAAAATTGACCGTATGAATTTCGCTTCTGTGCTAAATAAAACTTCTAGAAATATTCTTTTTCAAATGTTTTTGTAAATGGAAACTTTTGTTAAAAACATTGAATAATTGGTTCTCAATATGCACAGCTTTTAAATGAACTTGTGGTCCGAAGTGATACCCTTCCATATTAAATATTCATATTCAGTGTCAGTTCTGTGCTCGCAATTTTTCTGTGTGGATGCACCAGTACGAGTTACGGTTCCGAATATTATACACATCGAAAAGAATAATTCGCCTGTGCGAAATGAATTATACAGTCGCATATTACCTTTCTGCGTTTCACCATCGTGGAAATGATACCTCGAATATAATAATGTAGCTACTCGATCACTGGTAGCGTCGCCAATTCGCGAATAGAAAAACTTAACCATTATTTACAACAAAGTATATAAATTCTTAACATTACGATAGTCAATATAACAAATTCCAATGGCTTCTATAATGTCAATTTCGGTATTCATGAAAGGATTAATGAATCGACAAACTACATGAAACACGTGATACAAATTATATAGTTAATCAATGCGTAATGTTAACTAAATTGTTAGACCTTCTTGCACGATTTCGACACATTTGTTCCGCGATTAATCTTATTCTTCTCGACGTGCGACGCCATCGCTCGAGTACCCCTCTCTAGACTGCGGATTTCACGCAATTTCTACGAAAAAAGGTGAATCTCAAATCTGTAAAAATATTCAACTTATTCAAACGGAGAGAAATTTGTGTATTTTACATAAAAATCCGCAGCCTATTCTTCCGAACGCCATATTGTTTCCGGGACATAGTCTCCCGTATAATAATATTATTGCGGCACATTTAAAATACCTAATCTAGAAAGTACGTTAGTATTCGAGGTGTGTTCTTTGTCGCGAGAACGGCTCGTCCGCCTCCGGTGAAATGTGTCTTCTCTCGTGACTGACACGTTTGATTCATTATGAAAAGTCTGCGTGTTTGATAATGGTCTATGGCTGACCCCTTTGCCCTTAGCGTTACAAAGAAACGATTATGAACGATAATCTCGTAGTGATCCGAGACAGCTTACTTAGTTATCACACACATTATCGTATTATTGCTTGCTAATCGTCCTGAATCACAGTGACTCAGCGCGAACGAGAATAGGAATCGAGTGTCGATGAGCTTGCACGGGGTCGAGGCAGCTATCTAATTTTTCTTGTCCTTCTCCCACCATTAATTTTCCATTTGAATAACTCGGAAATGCATCAGAAACGGAAGTAATATATTCGTGAGACATTTCGATAAAAATGTTATTTACTCGTAACTGACTCGTTCCACGTAAATCTTCATGCTAACGCCGCCTTTATAAATAAACAATCTTTAATTCTTGTTCCTCGGTTAATACCATCAATTTTTGAACCTTCATTTGCCCTTCAGAAATAGTTTCTCTCATTTTCGTTTCATACTTCACAATACGTACTTACGAACAAAACTAACAACCTGTAATACAATCGTTAAAAAAACAGTTAAATTTTATTGATTTGTTAGTTTTGAAGCGAACCAAAAATATCACGATGTTCAGTATGCACACTTACACGAAATACGAAAGATTTTCACGATTTTCATTGTGAGGATCAAAATTAATATAATAAAAGTGCTAACACATTGTGCTGAACGTTTGATAGTCATTTTAGACGACTGTATAAAATGCGATAAGCAGTCCAGTAATAAATGCGGTCAGATTATCATTAATTAAAAAGATTTCGTGAGATTTTTATACGGAGTCCGGTCTTTTAAATTTCATTTCGCAACGATGCCCAACGGGAAGACTTAATACACTGAATCGCGGACGTATGTTCGTCGTTCCAGAGGAGAAAAATTTTCCGGATAAAATTGCTCGGTTCGTATTGTCAGGCTGCATTTTCGAGCCGCCTCGTCCCCGGTGCAATCTCTCTTGTCGCCAAGTGCACGGCCCATTTCTCAGCGGCGCGGCAGCCACAAAAAAGGCGACCGGACAGAAAAAATGGTTGACCGACACAAGGTTGCACAACGGTGTGCAGAGCGAAATTGATCCACGCCTCCATCAATTTATCCTATCAAGATATTTAATTCACATATTGCTCAATCTACCGGCCCCGGCTTCCGGAGAATTGAAGCAGAGGTTTTTTTACTCTCGGTTCCGAGTCTTGAATTCCGCCCGCACCAGCCTGTTGCTGCTGTCCTCCTCCAGATCAGCCTGATGGCTTTAATTAGCCAAGATAATTATCCGTATTGGGGGCCCTGTCGCGCTCATCGATCCGATTAATCGCCTCTCGCGCGCGATCCACGCGTACGAATCGCGGCCTGGATTACGTTTAACCATTTTCCGGACGTGTTCCTTCAAGTTCTCCCATCGGCCTCACATTGTTTCACCTTAACTGTGGCTCGTCAAGTATTTAATCACGTCAACCTACAACTTTTCAACCCTTACACGCTCGTTAAAATTTGTTGCACCAAAGATACCGCCATGATTTTCATCCATTTCTGTTCCACAGTTTAATTGCAGCCGTGTTTCGCTCAGAAATTCATATTTCAGACGTGTACGTCTAATTGTAACACAATTATGGTGAAACAAACATTGTTTTATTCAGAAGTTCTTATTTTAGTTAAAGTAATTGTTAAATAAAAATGTTCGTAATTTTTGAAACAGAAAATGGATGAATTTTCACCCGAGGAGCGTGCGAGGGTTAACAATATATATTTCAAGTTTAACTTAAAGTGACTGTTTTAATTGCAGTGACGACAATAGAATGTTACGTTAAAGAAGCCTTTAAATATGCAAATGATAAATGTCCGAACTTAAAGTTATACATAGAAAATGTAGTATGCAAATCTGAGGTATATAAAAAATTATTTATAAGTTCTATAGTAAGGAAGAATAATTAACATAATTTCTTCTTCGCCTCTAACGATAAATGTCGTACTTTCTTTCGATTTTACAGCCGTTTTTATATGTTCGATTCTGTACATGATGTTAGAAAACTGCAACTATGACAATTCGAATAATCATTGTGCTGACTCAGACCGTGAAAATGAAACGCTTGCAACATATTTACAAATTACAGTAACTTCCCTATGAATCGGGAAGTTAAAGATAACTAAGTAAGTATTTAGCAATTGTTTCTGTTTAATTTGCGTGTAGAATTTTCATTAATCAATTTGCAAAATAATATATTTTCTTGGCAAGGAAGTACTTTCGGTATTTCAAGGTGAAAGCCCGATCTTTTTACTGAAGCAATCAATTTCAACGAATAAGGTATTTTCCCTTTTGTTGTATAATCTTTTGCCAAAAAGAATAAATAAGAAAATATGTAATTGATTAAAGTTCATCGCTTGAATAAAGAAATTCGGTTTCTTATTTCACCTTAAAATACCGAAATCACTTTCTTCTCAATCCAATAATATAATCTGAATTTGAAAATTATGGATCATGTCCCAGATTGAATTAAAAAATGTATTATCTAGCTTTTGTTATGAGCAGTGGATGCTTGTTAATGAAAAATCTATACAGAGTCGAGATTTGGCAGTTTTGGGTTATGCTTGTATGCAGCGCTAAGTGAAAGATCTACTTTCGATTACAATCGTAAAACGTACAAACTAACTTCGTTTTGTACAATAAAAGTATTAAATTGTTCCCGACGTGTACACATCATCGATAGGAACTTTCGGAAACGAGGTTCGTTGAGAAATTATAGCGTCTGAAATGAAAATGGCTGCGACTAGCTTGAGAACGCTTTAGCTGTCATCTTCAATGCCATATTATTAATAGGAAAGAAACAAAGTTCCGTTAATATTATCCACACTCCTCCAGTCAGAAACTTCGCATGACAAACTCCGTAAACGCTGAACTATGTGCGTGCGTTTAAACGTGTTTTGCGGCTATAATACTGCATCTATACAGAACAACTCGTAACTTTTGATTGTAGTGCTCAGCGAGTTTTGACGGGCTAAAAATACGCGTTCTAAATTTACATTGACCATTATTCAGATAGTATGCACCTCTCTGCTGTCCTATCAATCATTTTCCCAGGAAACAAACAAATTTTCTTTGTTTTACACATTTAAAAAAAAAAAAAACGAATTCAGCTTGCCAAATAAATTGAATTTAATCGTTTCCCTTCGAGGATGAATGAACTATAAATACGACAAAAATACTATTCAAACCATTTATTTCAATTTTGAACAATTGCATCTGTTATAAACTTATAAAAATTGCAACCTAGTAATACTTGTCTACAACGCTAACTTGGAAGTTAGTAAAGTTAATCGAAAAAAATTAAAACAGATGTACCGAAGAGAAAATATGAGATTTTGGGATCGTAAAAGTTCAGGGCAATTTGGGCTTGTAATATTTACTTTTTGTACGGCTTTGTAGTTCCTTCGCGACGACTAAAAGCCGATGCAGCGTGGTCTTGTGTTTCACGGGCATCCGAAAACGGTTTAGGAAGCGTCCCGTGGAAAATTTTTCATTCAACGGTGGATCGGGGATCGCGAGCAGAGGAATGTGCATTCCATGCAGTAACTGGCATAAATGGAAGACCATAAAAAACTCGGCAACGATTCATTTACGATCCTAACCAGTGAATTTGATCGTTCGATCCACGCGTGCACATGGCTCCGTAACAGCGTCGCGTTTTCATTGAAAGAAAATTTGATTCATTACCCGCTTTGAAAAGCTCATTACGCACGTTCAGCGGCTTATTACATTCCGTGAAAGTGCTAAACAAATTCCAGGGATGTTACGCGTCTATATTAAAAGTTCCTTCTACAATAATTTTCGATGAGAGTGCACGAAGCTGCATAAAATCTGAGGAATTTCCTTGGAAATTGTTGTTCAGCTTAATTTAGTTGTAATTGCCGGCGATGTCGTCCAATTTTTAGTAATAACAGCGTTATTGACAGCGACAAATTGTGTAAGACATTTTTAGTGGGAAAAATAAAAGCAAATTAATTTTCGTTTAATATTTAATTTCGTAGCAATTTCTGAAGAAACATGTGCTTCATTTGTTTACGGTTGAACTAGTGAATAACTATTGTTTCAAGCGACGAAAGATCGTGTATCGAAGTATGTCGATGTCTGAATGAAAAGAAGTATAGTGCCAGCGGTTGTTGTTACTGAATTATAATCAAATTTTATTATCTGGAAATTCATACAAAGAAACGAAGCGAGAACGAGACAGAAAATCATACGGAATGTGTAACGGTCATCATTTTGTTTTGCCAACTGAGACATAAGTATGCAGCATATAACTTAAAAGCGTTTTTTTGTTTGTTTAATTCCATACACTCCATGTACAAAAGAAAAAGTGAAGCGAGAAGGGAGTGAAAAAACAAGGAGTGACGAGATAAACAGTTTGATCGATCAGAGGAGACCAATTTACAATAAAATAATTACAGTACCGTTATGAAAATTTACAATAAAACTATTACAAACAATACAAAACACTTATAAAGTTGATTGAGCTGAAAAATTCGCATAAACAACGCCTCCAGTGCGCTTTGCAGTATTTGTGCATTCTTTATTCTCTTTACACATCTGTCGTTCGTGCTAACTTTTTTTTATTGCAATTCTCGATATTGCGAATTTGATCAACGAAAAACGAACGAAAGTGTATCTCTTTGTTTTTGGTAACGATCTTACCAATTTCCGAGAAACGCGTTTCATCCCAAAACCAAGAAAAAACAATAAATAATACACTTTCTTTCAAATCAATGAAACAGAACACAGATACAGAAACGAAACTTATATTTACAACTTATTTTGTGACTGGTCACTGACTAGAAAATTTCATTGCAATGGGAGATTTTTAAAATACAAAATTTCCGGAAAATTACTCCAATTTTTGGTACTAGATCAATATAAGAAATTGTGTGCTATAAAATGATTCCCTCTTTATAAACGCATCACGATTATAGAGAGCTGCGCATGCGATTAATTATAATAATTAAGACTACGAACCTCCATGCTCTCTTATAATTAGACTGCGGATTTTATGCATTTATGACAAAAACGGGCACGTACAATTTAAAGCAATTAACGAATTATGAAGATTTTCGGACATCTGTGTATTAATTTCAGCTTAAAAAGACGATTAAAAGAAGAAAGAAATTTCTATTTGGCTACTGTGTCTTGCAATCAATGCAAACATTGTTTATTTTGCATAAAGATCCGCAGTCTACTTATAATACTTTTCAAAAAATTATAAAACCGAGTTTAATAAAATCTCGAATGAATTTTACGTTACAAAAACCGTCGTTATAAAAACTATGCAGTGGATCAAACGTATTCGAACACTAAATTTCCCATTCTCAGTTAAAAAAAAAACAAATAGTACAACAATTGAATTGTGTGGAGAGGGAACTTTAAAATCTTCCGATCTATGATAGATGTTCATTCACGAACAAGTTACCCTCGCTCTGCCAGTACCGATGGGTCACGTGACGCGCGTGTCGTGGAAGGGGAAGTATGCAGAATTTTTCTAGGAAAAAATGAAAGATGGATTGAGAGAATAAAGGTTTCAGTTTTTTTCAAACAAAATTATTACTGTTTCAACGTCCCCGATTTTCGGAAAATGGGAAAGTTAGTGTTCTAATACAGTATTCCCGCGATTGATGTGACTTGGGGTATGCGGATGATGTGACTTTTTTAAATTGTCTAAATTGGGGTTTTATGATACTCGATGTATTATTCTCACGTATGGAATAGCGTTAGTACAACAATTTCCCGCTTAGCACCGTTGTTTACCCAGGATCGTCGTTTCCACTCGGGAAGGTATCCAAGAAATCTATGTTCGGCACACGTAAAAATACGTAGTACCATTTCGTTTCCTGAGACTCGATGTCCCGAGGTTCTCACAACAATCGCGGGAACACTGTACGTTTTGGATCCGCTGTAATTGTACTCAAACTCCATTTACTCTCAACATATCGCTGCACCGGAAGTATAATGACGCAACTGTAAAATTTTGTGAAATTGACTTTATTGCATTTGCTAGATGTTTGTAAATCGACATAATAGTACTTATAAAATTCGCCACGTCTTCTTCATATTTTTACTTGTTTTCCTTACTCCTATAACGACAGAAGTGTAAGATTTGTGATGCATTTTCAGAAGAACAATGACGTATTTACATGGTACTGGTTACCGTGAGGCTGGTATTTATTATTTTATAAATTGAAATAACTTAAAAGTTGCAATAATAACCCACAATGTCTATAAACTACTCTCATAGAAGAATTAAAACCGAATCTATAGGCCATTCTATTAAGACAAATTGGAATTATTTTTCTCTTGCTTGTCCTGTAAAATTTCAATTTTTGCCGTTGTGTCATTATACTTGCGGAGCAGCGATATGTACAAAACCATTGCATAGACAATCGCAGTCTTTCAACGATTACTATCACACGATGGCAAATGAGCGAATGGTGGCGTATGAACAATCGAAGAAAACGCGACTATAGAGAGGGAACAGAGAAGTCTGATAAAAGTCGCAGTGGGAAATGAGTGGAAACATAAATCTCGCGTTTCTCCTTAGTTTTAGGATGCCGTTGGGCGAAGATTCGGGAAATTTCGTATTCGCCTCGCGCACGTTTCCGGCCGGAGTTATCAAAGAAAAATGGAAATCGGTTCGATCGTACATTCGGGAAAATATTCGTGCTTCGACAACAATAAGCGTAACGGTAATGAAAGGGGAGAAACACCGCGCTACAGAATCACGCGCCGAAATCATCGATACGTGCAACTTGTACAATGTGTTCGTTCTCTCCGCGCATTGTCATTTCTCGCTTATCATTTTTATACACTACGCTCGGTACAGATTTTTGATTGTTAATACGCCGACTAAACATTTCTTCTTCAATCCAATTTTATTTACGTTCTCTCTTATCTTCTTCTTCATCATCATTTTCTTTCCTTTTACGAACTAATAGGTCGATCACGGAAGAAACGCTGTGTATTAACTTTCAATTATTGCAACTGAACGCCCCCGTGGAGCGTAATTATAGTATTATATACAAACTATGTACAATATTATCGTGAATATTCTTCTTTTCTCTTTTTTTGTTTGTTTGTTTGTTACTTTAATACATTCTATCACAGAGAAACGGTGAATTCGCATATATAATATATAGATATACGTATGTATATTATATATGTATATATATGTATATATATATATAAAAAAGGAAAAACGAAAAGGTAAAACGTAAAAGGAAAACAAAACCACGGTGTGTCATAAATAAAATTCTCAGACTTGGTAAAAACGAACTCAACGGACGACGATTACACGGTTAAAGTTATAAAATAATATGAACAGTAGACTCTCTTCGCCTGACGAATTACAGTTAATTAACAACTAAAAGTATACAATTAATAAATAAATTGCGGCGAAGCGGGCTGTTTAACACGCCTGGATCACATCTCGATCGTATCGATTCCTTCTGCTTCGACGACAATGATTCTCCGAGAAATATTTATCAATGTTTATTTGCCGGTGAACGATTTCGTGTTCGTGGGGAAGAATAACTTTGAGAATTAATTACATTGCTTCGGGAACTACGTGTTTACCTTCAAACACGCACTCGTTAATCGGTGATCTCTTGATCTGGTAATTACCAATGTTGTGCTTCAGTGTCCTTCGATTAATGGTACAGAAATTCGGATACTAAAGTTGCACGTTCAAATAAATATCCTCTGGATTTAAATTCAACCAATTCTATCAAGATTCAACGACAATAATACTAGTTAAAAGAGTTTCAATTGAAAATATTTACAATTCTTTTCGCGACTTGAATTTTCAATTATCAACAATGCAACAGCGATGGAAGTTTATTCGTAGCACAATATGTATGTGGAGCATGTGCGTTCTCAATTGTTCAAACAAAACGTACAACTTCGAAAAACGTCACCGTTTAATAATTACGAACGATTTAAATTAAAATTACTCCATCGAGAGCACGAGCTATTTTTCTTTCGCAACAAATCGTCGCGAAAAGAAAGAAAAACATCATATCATCAGAGAGGGACGGAATAATAACAATAATACAACAGAAGTTCCGTTCCCGATTTTGCAGATAACAATTTTCCCCGCAGCTGGGGAATTAAAAACAAAAGAAAGAGGAAAAACAATATACAATTTTCCGCGTGTCGCGTCGTTGCGATCCCATCCTTCCGACCGATAACCGTAAATCTAAACTGACAGATAACTGCCCGGACAACCGTTAAACAACTGCTCTGCCGGCGATAAATAATATTAATTAAACAACAACGGTAACAATAACGATCTGCCTCGCGCAATCTCTTTGGTATGGTACATCTGCTCCGACGCGGGGATTCGATAATAACGCAACAGCGTCGGAAATAAAACGGATAAATTGTCATGTAACGCGTCGCGTAGAGTATTTTCCATCGATAATAAATAACATCAATGAAACAGCAGTAACAACGATTCTCCTGCCACGTTCGATAGGGGAGACAGCGGGTACAAATCACAGATTCACGCCGGAAGAGACCAGAGACAGTGGGAACCGGCGCAAGCTCGAACCGCGTGCTTGTATCCGGGGAATTGGACAAGTTCAAGCTGACTCTGCCATAGAAGGAGATTACTATAGCTCCGAGAATCATTTCATCGCTGAATTTTAGAAATTGCAAAACTTTTTGCCGAATTTAAACTGCTATTTTCTCGCGAGAAACAATCGTGATACAACAAATCACCTTCATTTCACTTTCATTTCTCTATTATCTTCTTGCATCTGATTAGGATCACTTATCAAGTTCGTATAATTTTATTATATTCGTAGACTATCTGTTTCTTGGCTTGTTCGCCTGGGAATTCTTTTACTTTCTTCAGAAATGTACGAATAACAATAGACTACACGAAAATAGGTGAAATATTGAATTGACTAAATCTTTGAACGGAACTAAGTATAAAATATCGACGAAGGAATAGAAATAGTCGAGTTATTTTATTCCATTGTTTTTCCACAATTCCACCAATTCTGTTTACGGAGCAGTTAGACTGCACAGATAACAAAATAACGAACAATTCTCCCAGTAAGAACAAAATGAAAAATCGTCAGGGCCACCGACAGTATAACGAACAATTATATATCCGAGTAACAACAAAAATGAAAAATGATCCGAACAGCAGACAATATAGAGAACAATAATTCTTCGAACAACTCTGAAAAATGAACCGACAATGTCGCTCGCAAATTCGCGAGGTAACTCGAAAATGAAAAATGGTTCGAGCAAATCATGAAATGTCGAATGCCCGAGTTTATCAGAACCGTCGATCCGCCAGAGGAAAGCTATCCTTCAACCATTCCTCGCGAAGCAAGAAAATTCCCAGGTGACTCTGCGACTCGACATCTTCGCCCGAAGTGGTCTTTCGTTGGCCGTTGAATCTGAGATTCGCACACGGTGGCTGATCTCTTCTCCAAACGGTTCGCAGTTTAAGGGTTTCACCGTGAAGCCAATAACAGATACCAGATCCGGAATCCGACTGCCTTCGGCTGTTTATTTATTGCCTGCGATGACTCGGAGCCCGCCACTCCAGCTGCCAATCAAACGTGGCCGTTTATACGATCGTGTCGCGATATCTGCCTTCCGGTTTGTTTGCGTTACGGGAGCAGGAAGCAGAAAGAGACCGGCTCGAGTGGGACTCGAGATAGAGAGCGAGAGAGAGAGAGAGAAAGAGAGAGAGCTAATGAAGCCGGCCACCCAATCGGACATCATCATCATCTCGAGATCGGCTAGGTACCTAACCTTGACAAAGCCGAAGGCTCGACAAGAGACCTGTTGTCCCAGCGGCCATCTTCTTGGTCGTGAAGAACGAGACGGCTCCCGACGGTCCTCAATCCTCGCCTCGACCATCGATCGATCCCGCAACGATCTTTCTCGCCACCGAAAGCATCGCTTAACAATATTATCTTTGGCAATACGTAGTGGTGCGGCCCGTCTGTGTGGTTATCTGTCCGGTGTGCTTCTCTGCGAGCGTTTGGCAATGTTCCTGTCTCACCTGGCCCCGTGTACTTCCGGTTCGAACCGCCTTTTGTCATCCGACATTCGGTATTTTTAAACTGGACAACCGACGACCATTATTACCGCCACTTTCGTCGGGCTCCATTCCGTTTTTCATTATTTCCTTGGGGACGAGCCAGCGTCTTTTGCTCTGAAGCTGATGGATGCAAACGAGTGACGTTTCATTTTAAGAACGTTCGACGCAGTATTCTGATTTCTTTTTATTCAGTATTCTGATTTTTTTTTAGTTTATATTGTATTGTACTATTAGTTCACGTGATTGTAAAGGAACTGAAATCCGCCATTTTGATCAGCTCGGTAGGAATTTTAGGATAATATGTACCCGAATGAAGAAGTACGGTAAAGCTCGGCAATTTTAAGATTAAATTGAAGTTGCTACTGATTGATTTTAAGGAGGCTACGAATTAATTAACGTAATAAAACTTCTGCACAGGTTTAATTTTAGCTAACGTTATTTCACACAATTTTTCTCTCTCGCGAATGAAAAAAAAACATTGAGGCTGCCGAGGATTAAGCTCGATCCCCACTTGCAATGGACAAATCATCGATTCAACGGCCAACATTGCCGCCTCTAAAAATATGTGTTTTTGATATTTCATCGTTGAATACGGCCAATCGTGAATGGGTCTTTATACTGTACACTGTCGAACATTGTTGGAACTCGAGTGGCACGGTTCTTGAAATCGGAAGCACACGGTGACCGGTTTCGAAAATGTCGAGGATGCGAGTACTTGTTTCGTGATTCGTGTTTTTGCAGTTCCTTCCCTATTGTTCTGTCGTATTTTTGGCAACGGAGAATCTCTTGTGGTCGCGAATCTGCGCGTTCGAACTTCACTCGACACTTTATTATTAATTCGTGTGTGGTTGTTGGGCGCGCGCGCGTGTGTATGTGTGAGTGTGGATGACGGTACGGATGTATTGGTGGGCGTATGAACGTGTTACGCGTATCTTATTGCGAATGCAGTTTCTTAACGTATAAAGTTGCTCTCCCGTCTCATCTCAGAGACTGCTACCATACTCGCTCGATCTTCGTCGGTCGGCGTGCTTCACGTACGTCTCCGAGTATATACTCTTAGTGCGGTCGTCGTACCTGGAAACAGAAAACAAAAGTCGGCAACAATACAATTTGTTCGTCATTGTAGATTGTCAATCTTTCTTATACCTAGAGCACGCGATTTTTATTTAAACTTTTAACCTGTTATCTACACTGAGAAAAAAATCCTGTCGAAACAAAAAATATATGTTGATTCAATAAGATGTACTATTGAATAGTGCCAATATCATATGAACTTATTTTAATGTTTAATACTATTGAATTTCAATAGCAAAACTCATTTCCGCCGATCATATAAGCCAATAGCTTGACCATCAATGTTTTAAAAAAAAAAATAAGATATGGCCTCAAACCAATTCCAGTATAAATCAATACATTTCTCAAATTTTTTTAACAACATATCTGATTGAAGGAAAAAAAGAAATATTACGAATAATAATATACGGTATTGAATCAAATACTATTTTCGATCATTTCATGATAGACAATTCAAATACATCACGATTTGCTTCTAAATTTCATACTATTAAAAAGAATACATTGATATTCATCGAAGTAAAAAATTACAATAACACGCGTGTTATTGAAGTAACTACTTTTTTTCTCAGTGTAGGCGAGACATCGGTTCTGAACAGACGCAAAAAGGCATTGGCTCCTTGAGAACTCATTATTTTTTTATTTATTCATTTTCAATATATTAACTAGACGAGCTTTGAGGACGATCGTCGAACTCGGGCTTGTACTGATCGTCCATCCAGGAGATGGCAATGATTTCTCCAGTAGGGCTCCCCACTTTTGCCTTTAGGTTCTGGTGGGAATAGTCGGCGTAGTAGCCAATTGCGGAGGACGTGTAGCACGTAGCAGGGATATCACGTGGTCCCTGCAAGATTCTCACTGCCATCTCCCGATGGATGATCAGTACATCTGACCTCTGAACTTCAAACACATTAATTACAGCAAATTGTCTGCATTAACAGGTTAAAATTTAAATCGGCAGAGACTAGAAAGAAACTGGAGATTTCGAGAGTTGCGCAGTGTAAAATGGAACTCTAGTGAAAGTCCTAACTAATGAATGCTCCTGCTAAACTCTATCACTGTAAATTCGAAACGTTTTCGCACATACATTTCAAAGATGAAAGGCCTGGTCTTGGAGAATCGGGAGACAAACTCTGCCCGTCTAACAACATTCTCGCCGACGCGACGCAGCTAATAAATAAGTGAATAAAATAGCGCGTTCAATTTTAAACGTAGCATCTGGAACACAGTTTGAGAAGCGTGTCGAGACAAGAGGGATTTATTCGCCATCGAGTCTCAAAGAAGACGGGCCGGAGTCTCTCTAATATAATCGAAGTTCCAAAGTGCAGGCTCTCGTTCGCGTTACAAAAGGCAATGATCAAGGCATAGCCAGAGGAAAAATAAGTTCGCGAGAGAGGAAGCAAGCAGCGATGGCTACGGTACACACAGATACCAGAGGAAAGGCGTTTCTCTGCGTGACAGTGAATCATGGGTTCATCTAAAACCCATTAGAATTTCATAGTGGAAGGAAAGTTTCGCGATCGGGGCTTTCAGAGGGCAAAAAAAAAACTCGCGTCGGTTTCGGTCTTATAATATGTATAGTTTTTCTTCTCTCGGGGAAGAACCGCAGTTCCTAGCGGACCGAGGAAAGAGGCGCACGCGTTTCCTGAGTTATGCGAGCATTTGCGTGAAAAAGTTGAGCATCCGGTTCTCGACTCGCCCTACTTTCCACTCGCGGAATTAAAAGTAATGTCCTCCCCCGGTTCTAATCACCCGGTTTTACGACGATCCCTCGCGCACCGCCGGAAGTGCCAGCGGCCGCTCAACTTTTTCAACCGTGATTCCCAAGCTGCACACGATCCCGATCGTTAAACAAATATTCCGTTTACGTTCCGACTGCATCGCGCACCAAAGAAAAGCATTCGGGTTCCTCGTTTTTCATTTTCGAGAAATCTTTTTGGAGCATTTCGTTCAAGCGTAGCTGTGCAAATTTATTGGCGTTGGAAGAACGCAGCTAAACGCGTTCCTCTCGAGACCACTTTTTCGAAACGGTTGCCCCGGTATCTCAAGCCCTAGTTGACCAATCGACCTGAAATTTTTCGAGATTCTTCAGCGCGCGTCCTGTTATCGGCGAGAACCAACATTTTCTAAATCCGTCAATTTTCTCCCATTTTTATAGCCTGCTAAACGCCGAGGAATGTACAAAATATCGGCACTTTGTAAACAATGAGCTCTCCAAACGATATTTTTTCCCGATCAAAAAATATACAACTCGCACAATTTGGATTATTTTCACACGCGTGTACCTCGAATACCGATGAATATATGTGCAAAGTCCCCATGCAAAAGGTTCAGTAGTTTTAGTTTGAAAAAATTCGGTAAAATCTAGATTGCTTTATTTCGAATAGAAATTTTATGTCAATCGAGCGCAACAGTGTCCTGCAGTTTCTACGAAAAATTCGAGGACAATAGGGAGCGCTGCGTCACGGTTCAACTGTTTCATGCGTTCTGATTATATTCTACAACTTTTGTGCACCTGAAATTTACCGTTCGCGTCACCAGCGCGTGTTCCCGGTCGAGCTTTGTGCATTTCGCGGTGCATGTAACGTGTAATTCTGCAGCGAGGAGCAAAGTCACGTGCGTTATCAAACGGAAGGCGACCCGCACATCAAGACACATTAATTAAATCATGTGTGGAAACGGCAGTCATTTTCCGAAACAACTTTCCGCGTTGCACGCGCGAACTTGAACTAAAATGTCGCTCGTTGAGTATCCTACTAGAACTCGGAAAATAGGGAAGAAGCACAGTATTTTCACCAGACTGCGGATTTAATGCATTTATATAATATTAAGCGATCTTAAAAATATAATTTTATATTATTTATAACTTGTTAAAATTATTTGAAGAAGAAGCAAAAGTCTACGTGGCTTTCTAGCAATCGATGCATCAAATTTTTATGAATTTACGACAATAATGATGCTACTGCTGTAAGAATAAGGGATGATGTCGATGTTTATGGATCATTTTAGTTTGGTACAAGTGTCTACTGCCGGTTCTGCTATAACATGTGCTATAAAGAATAATATACATGTTGTCGTACGTGTTTTATATGACTATACATATACTGAAACGTTGCATTCAATAATAGAATTCTACAAGATATTATAATGCCATAAAGCCCACCACG
Organism: Lasioglossum oenotherae; assembly: GCA_028455765.1. NCBI lineage: Eukaryota > Metazoa > Arthropoda > Insecta > Hymenoptera > Halictidae > Lasioglossum > Lasioglossum oenotherae. The sequence goes on along the minus strand of CM052284.1, from coordinate 1,908,942 downwards.
GGGGCCAAATGTGAATACAATATTCCTTTGTAGGAAATCCTACTACTACTAGTGTCTGTCCTACATATTTAACATAGTGAACAAAAAAACTAGCTGAACCATTTTCCAACAAATAATACCGTTGCACTATATACTGAATCCTCAAAAATTATTTTCATGTGTGACATATACACTAACGAGCATAACTGATTCAACACACTTTAAATCAGAATAACTTTTTTACGAACGGACCAAACGACTTCAATTTCTCTGTAAGACTAGAAGAATTAGTTTAGTGAATGATGTCTAAAAAATATTTTGAAAAAAATGCATTTGGTCGGAATTGCGAAAAAAATAGTAAAAATTGATTTTTACTACTTTTTTAGCTGGGCCAATAACGAAAATTTAAAAGATGTATTTGGTCGACACGTATAAATTATATACGCTCTGAAAATTTCATTGAAATTGGTTAATTGGTTGACGAGATATAAACGATCAAAAATGGTAAAACTTGCCACTTTATGGTACACTACAAATTACCACTTTCGATCGTTTATATCTCGTAAACTAATTAACCAATTTCAATGAAATTTTCAGAGCGTATATCATTTATTACGAGTTGACCAAATACATCTTTTAAATTTTCGTTATTGGCCCAGCTAAAAAAGTAGTAAAAATCAATTTTCACTACTTTTTTCCGCAATTCCGACCAAATGCATTTTGTCAAAATATTTTTTAGACGTCATTTACTAAACTAATTCTTCTAGCCTTACAGAGAAATTCAAGTCGTTTGGAAGTGTGTTGAATCAGTTATGCTCTTTTACTGTACATAACGCACGAAATGTACATCAATAACATTTTTAAGCAGTTACGACGGATCCAGAGTCGCCAGATTAGACTTGTCCTCCCACTATTGCCCTTCTACAACGCTATTCTCCCATTCTTCCGCCCGGTCACGTGACGCGTCCTGTTTCTGTCGTGTCGTAATGTCACGTGACTAATCCGGCACTGGTAGAGAGAGGGTAACTTTTGCAATTCTTTTCTGGCGCCTCTGGACACACGTGTCCCTTCAGTACACGTCGAGAATCGTAGATTGTACTTGGAATGACAGTGTTGAAAATGAGGGGCATATGTGGTGGAGAATGGGGTCGAGAAAAGCGATAGAACGTAGTGCGTACCTCAATGTGTCAGACCAGATCGTACCTTAGGGACGGCCGACGGAAATCGAGCGCCTCGAGGTCGGACGGCTCTCGTCTGCAGAGCGAACAGAAAGCACACTGCAGCGTATTCTTGAAGGCTTCTCGGAAGTCGCGGTTGAAGTACGCGTAGATCAGCGGGTTCAGCGCCGAGTTCGTGTATCCGATCCAGAAGAGAAGCGCGATCACGATGTCGGGACAGGGACAGGATTCGCCGCAGAGGGTCGTGATCACGTACCTGAAGACAAACCTCATTGAAAACCACCGCTTCAACAAACAATCCTCACGATTCGTTCTCTTGACTCGTCTAAAAGAAAACTGAGACAAACTTCATTGAATAAACTACCGTTACGCGTATCAAACAATCCCCGCGATACTGTTCGGTCGTCCAAAAAAAAAAGAACAGGGCAAAATTGCGAAGCTGCAGTGTACTGCAGACTAATACTTGATTTAGAAACCGTTTGCGCGAAAGTCTGAAATAAAATGGTAGCTCCGCTAATTACGCAACCTCCCCAAATCTGTGTACGTACGAAATCCAAAGCAGAATAGACCGAGTTAGTCCGAAAAATCCCAAGTTAACCGCTAATCCTCGCAAGTCGCGTATCCCGGCCGGCGTGTTTACTTAATTGCGTTTTAAACTAACGAGAACAATTGGCAAGATGCGCGCAGTCCTTCTCAATTTTCACGTGACGCTAAACAAACGCGGGGAAATCAACAATTCAGCGAACCGTCACATGAGAAACAATTTAACCGAGAGGAAACTCGACTCGTTTCACGCGCACCGCTAACCGGACCGGAAAAGAGACGCAACAAAAATGTGTCAATTGACAGAGAGGACCGAACAAGCCCGAACAAGTGAAACGCACCACAGGAAGAACGGCAACCAGCAAATAATGAAGGTCCCCATGATGATGCCTAACGTTCTGGCGGCTTTGTGCTCCCTCTTCATCTTCATGATGTTTTTATCCTTCGTAGGCGTGTGTAGATGATCAGTACTGATCTCATTGAGAGTGAGCGTCTTGGACGATCCGGCACTGTTCAGCTCTCCGTTAAGATTGTTCAGGTCCTTGCTGGGCCTGTGGCTGAGTAGCATCACGTTGCCCATTCTACTGTGCATCTGCTTCTCCTGTTTGTTAGCCTCCTTGAATATCGCGAAGTACGTGAGCGTCATGATCGTGCACGGTATCCAGAAGGAGATGCTCGACGAGAATATCACGTAGATCTTGTTCACCTTGAACTCGCAGAGGTCTGGGTGTTTGCGCCTGTGCATGCTGTTCTCCACGGTAGTGTACCAACCCATGAAGATCGGCACGAACGAGATGAACGCGGGCATGACCCAACAGGCGAGCAACATGTAGGCGGCTAGCTTCTTGGTCATGATGATTGGGTACTTGAGGGGCTTGACTATAGCCCAGTACCGGTCCACCGAGATGCACATCAGGTGGAGGATCGAGCTGGTGCTGAAGTAGACGTCCAGAGAGTTCCAGACGTCGCACATGAAGTAGCCGAACAGCCATTTGCCGGTCAACTGTACGCTGGCGTTGAACGTCATCGCGAACATGGCTACCAGCATGTCGGCCAGGGCCAGCGAGACCACGAAGTAGTTGGTGATGATGCGCAGCTTCCTGTGCCGCATCACGGATACCATCACCAGCAGGTTGCCGAACAACGCCGTCAATATGATGGATCCTAGAAGGCAACCCTTGGCGATCGTCGTCGGCAACGTCCACTTCTGATCGTTCGAGTAGCTGCTGTTCCCGAACTGGCTCTCTTCCGTGGAGATGGCGGTCAGCAGTGTTGTCACGTCCACCGGGGACACCTCCGTTGGCTCGGAGGTGCTCGCGATCGTCGTCATGCTCAGCCGACCAGTTAGAACCTCGTTTCCCTTGGCCTTGATCCTCTTCTTCGGCCGGAAGAGACTCGACGGGCGGCCTTAGGTCACGGACGTGCCGACGAGCCGACGTACCAGGTTGGCCTTCATCTTCGCCGGGTAAGGGCGTTGCCACTTGCCAAGTCGCGACGATGACGGGACGCTTGCCAGCGTAATCGCCGATACGATGATCTCGGGGAACCGATCGACACCAGCAGCTCGGCGGGATGTCGAACACCCTCGATTCCACGCCGATCACCCGACAATGCCACTTTACCGAGCCTAGTGCGATCACCGGCTCTACATGTTTCCACGGGAACACTCGCCGCTGACCTGGAATCAGAGAGGCTGGGTTAGTCGTGCGTTTTTGCTGCGCGAGGTTTACTGCCCGATGCGAACAGCGTTATAGCGCCTAAGGGAGTAGACTCGTTTCAAGGATTACAAATATGCACGGGGTCCTTCAGTAGTTTAAAGCGCTAGATGGAAGATCAATCTAGGCCGCGGTCGCCTTCAAAAGTCCCATTTTTACGTTCACCAGGCGTAATTTGCGTTATTCGACAGCATGTAGCTGTCGCAGATTTACAAAATGGGACGTCCGACGGCGATCCCGGCCTAGATTGATCTCTTATCTAGCGCTTTTGACTACTGAAAAAGTCCATCTCTGCGTTATCGATCCTGAAAACGCGAGCCCCCTTAACACTTTCGACAAAATACCCGACATTTTGTACAATGGTATACAACTTCGTTCGAAACCTTACGGAGCGCAGAGTTAATAGACCTTTTTAACCGACTTCGAAAAAGGAGGAGGTTACTCAATTCGATCTGTATGTGCCTTTCTTTTTTCGCTTTCTTTTCTATGTATGTTCACCGATTACGCCGAGATGGATGGACCAATCGGAACGAAACCTTTTGCATCTTGTAGAGTATGTTCCCGGGATGGTCCCGTGCAAAAAAATTTTATATTTTTTTATTAATTACGATTTTATTTGTGAAAATGTAGGGTGGTGTTACCGTTGTGAGCTCCGCTGAATGTTAGACATTAGGAACAGTAACGACGCGACGTCGTTACCGTTATCGATTGCGGGTTTCAGATATTTATAAATTATGATTTGGAATGTGACGGCTGACAGAGATAAAAAAAGTGTGAAATATAAAAAAAAACTTAAAAAAAAAAAATTAAACCGACTTCGAAAAAACGCACTAAAAAGTATAAAATAATTTCCATTTAATTCATGTGAATACACACGAACTTAAATACAATACAATCTTTTCGGAGGCGGCGCAAATATATTATTTAAATATAAATATATTAGTATTCAGAAGAATTTAAGGATTTTCGTAATTTCCAGTGTCGAAAATTTTCAATTTTGCACCGCCTCCGAAAAGATTGTATTGTATTTAAGTTCTCGTGTGTATTCACATAAATTAAATGGAAATTATTTTATACTTTTTAGTGCGTTTTTTCGAAGTCGGTTTAGTCTTTTTTTAAAAAAATTTTTCAGGAACTTATTATAAAGAACGTGAACGATATCGAGCTGAAAAGCTTTTTGAAATGCATTCAAGCATGGCTCAATATTATGAACGTATTTGTACTTCATGGTGGTCGCTATATGTTGATGACGTTGATTGACATGTTTGTGAAAAAAATTGTGAGTAAAATTGACTAAAATTACGAAAGATATTCAAAGTGTAAAAGAATGTTTCTCAAAAAATATGACCCGCTGAAAAATTATGATTGTAGATTATCTCGTGTGTAACCTTACACATTTAAAATATTTTTCGTCTGTGATTCTAGCCGATTTTAAGAGAATTATGCGGTTCGCGGACGGAACATATTTCTTCATGAAACTGTCGGTCAACGTCATGGATAATAAGAACCTGCAATATGTAAAATAAAAATTCTCTGCATTAATTACAAGAAATAGGGATTCAAGAGGAATTTGTATCTCCATTTAATGCTTTTAGCAGGCTGAAAATAAAGCGACAACATTTTTAAAAGCACTGGAAAGCATTTCAATGTACACTTATAGATATGTGTATATACACATATTTTTTAATCATCATGATGCATACCTAACACCTTTTAAAGTCTATTAATGTTGATGAAAATTGTCATAACATTTGGACAATCACGCCTTCAATGGGAGCAGCCGTGCGTTGTTTAAACGTGATACGAATTTCTTATCGTCCCCATTGAGGTATTCGACACGAGAGGGGTATCAAGCACTCTAGACGACCCACTTTATTCGATTTGTTTGTACTATCTGCTTAATCTACTCAATCCATTACAATCATCCAGACTATTCAATTTATTCGGCCTGCTCGGCTCTGTACCGTACCAGCAGATTTACTTGCTCCCAGTCTTCTCGAGCAGACATCTTCTGCAAGGATTTTGCACAAAACCTCAAACATTATGCGAATATTGTTTGCGATAACATTATCCACTGGAGTCATTATTACTGAATGCAGCTGACTTGAAATCATCATAATTAATATGAACTTCGTTAAGTGGAACAGTGGAGTTCCCTGAAATAATTCTAAAATTATTCTAAAAATATCGATGCATTTTAAAAGATCGAAAAAAGGAGATTAAAAAATCTTCATAATATGCAGTAATATGAATTTCGTTAACTGGAACATTGGCATTTCCTGAAATAATTCTAAAATAATTCTAAAAATATCGATGCATTTTCCGAAGTAATTTTAAAATTATTCTAAAAACATCGATGCATTTTCCGAAGTAAATTTAAAATTATTCTAAAAATATCGATGCATTTTAAAAGATCGAAAAAAGGAGATTAAAAAATCTTCATAATATGTAGTAATATGAATTTCGTTAACTGGAACATTGGAATTCCCTGAAATAATTCTAAAATAATTCTAAAAATATCGATGCATTTTCCGAAGTAATTTTAAAATTATTCTAAAAACATCGATGCACTGTACAAGAGAGACGGAAAAGAATTTCAAGAAATATTTGAATTGGCATAATGGCATGAACAATGGCATTGAGACAGTCTGAAGGAACATGTTTTGCATTTTATCTTCATTTTGACGAAGATACGGGCAGTTCCTTAAGGTCGCCTTGACACAGATAGCGCCACCATGTTGTGCTTTAATACGACAAGCAACTTGGTGAGTCTCAGTTTGCAATTATTTACAAGGTTCCGCTCGAAAAGTAGTCAAGTTTCAAATTACGCGAGTGTTATAATTTATAATAGGTTTAATTACTTTCGAAACTATTTTAATAGTTCCTCGGCTGCTGACGTTATTCCTATTAGAAACAATTCTGTATCGCAGCCGTTGTGACATAAACGTACCGAAAAATCGTAATTGCGTTCATTATTTCTAATAATTACAAGTTTGTAGCTAAAATCTTCGATGTACTTTAATGTTCAATACGTAGTAAATTATTTCTTTCTAAGTATCTGGAACGTTGACCGATTTCGTTGAAATTTTCAGAATATGTACTCGTAGAATATGTGAAAAGTTGCAAAACAACAACTTCTAGTATTTTCTCTGTAATTCCGACCAATTGCAATTTTTTCAAGAAATTGTTTCACGTCTTGTAGCAACCTAATTGCTCTAAAGGTGCAGTTATAGTGTAGCGGCGAGCATGGATGATAGCGGCGCGGTGAAAGCAAACCAACATTCGTGACAACATTTCGACACATACTAAAGAAAAAGTACATATGTATTTTCTTTGTTTTTCTTTTTTTTTCACCGCACAGCTCACCTCGCTGCTCCACTATAACTTTACACTAACTTCTCAAAACAATCCAAGTCGCATGATCTGATATCAAAAAATTTATCGACCTTTTATAAGTGTCCGAATATTGGCGTGGGTCACTGTAGATAACACTGTCCAACAAATTTCAACTTTTTAAAAGTATTTCGATTCCCACTATGCGATTCTTATAGAGTTTTCCGCGCTGATTCCGAATCTGTTTTCCATTTTTTCCCTATACGTCCAGTTTTTGATAAAATGGAGTTTAAAAAAGACATATTTTTCAACTTTAAACAAATATTGTGATGTTATTATAAAAGATATTGTCATCATAATATTTGTTTAAAGTTGAAAAATATGTCTTTTTTTTAAACTCCATTTTCTCGAAAACTGGACGTATAGGAAAAATGAAAAACAGATTCGGAATCAGCGCGGAAAACTCTATAAGAATCGGATAGTGGGAATCGAAATAATTTTTGGCTGTTGGACAGTGTAATTTTGCACGAAGATCCGTTGTCTATCGATGGAACACACGCCATCGGTAAATCGCGGTGAGCGAAATGGCGACAGAAAATAATGAATGACACATCGGTGGAGCAAATATTTACTCGAAACGTGGACCGTTCGCAACCTCTGGTCCCAGATTGGCAGACGCAGAGCGCCGCGCGCCATTACCGTGCACGCATTCAGCCCTTTGAAGAGCTTCCACCAGTTTCCCCCGATTGTCACCACTCGAAACGAGGACGTGCCGGAAGAATGAGTAACCTTGAATGGGAACCCTCTTTTTCTGCCGCGTCGTCTGCCTCTCGAGCTCCGTTGACCGTGTCGCGACAGGGCCGTGTCAAGTGCACTCCCCGTTCCCGCCCGTGTAATTTATGATCCGCTATTTTTGCGGTACATTTGGGTCAATTATTCGCGACGGCGAGCGTGCTAGCGGCTGCGAGAACGCGATTTCTGCCCGGGCCGGCCCCGATGAAAAAACACCCCATGTGTCCCGAAGGAGATCCTCCTCCCTCTCCGCACGACCCCCTAAACGCCCACGGGAACGACACTTTTATTCCCCGATGAAAACGACAACGAGCCGTGCCGCTGGGATTCACGTTTGATTACTCCGGCCCGACCCGACCCGGCCTGTCTTTCGCCTTTGTCCTTCTGCGTTTTATCTTCTGGCCTTCCGTCGCGACGCCTTCGCCCGCCGTCCGCCGTCCCCCCCGCATTGCGATGCTGATCGTCGCTCGTGCACGAATGTTCGCGTGATCGATGCCCCGACGATGGAACTGGCGGGATAACTGATGGCGATGCTGCGAAGTACTGTAATGGCTCGATGTTGGCGAAACGTTCGGGACCGAAATGTCATTTATGTTGTGCGCTCACATTATTCTTCGATCTCGCGCAATCGCGGATGAGAACGTTCATTGTGCATGAGGATCGCGAGTAAACGGCAGCGTGTATTCGTCAGACTAATTCGATGATAACTAGACTGTGTGGATCTTTATTCATTTTCACATAAGGCTACTTTATAAAATTCAACAGAATTTTGTACAATTTTTACTCGTTTTTCGGATCTACAATGGCTGTTCCCATTAAAAATAGGATTTTATTTCATTCCACTTTCTTAAAACTTGTCTACAGCAATTGGAAATTGTATAACATTTTATTTATAATCATTAGACTGCGGATTTGATGCGTTCATGACAAAAATGGGCACGTACAATTTAAAGCAGTGGACATGTTAAAAATATTTAGGGATATCAATACTGCTTACTTAATCAGATAATTAAAAGAAGAATACCATTTTTATTTGGTTCCTGTATCCTGCAATCAATGCGAACATTTTTTATTCTGCATAAAGATCCGCAGTCTTCTGATCATCTTTTAAATGGAACTTTTGCAGACACATTCGCGACACTTTTCTGATTGGAATGACTCCAAACACGATACAATTCGGATTACATCTACGTGTTTAATCCACGATATCGTGGAACTTCGATTATTCGAACTGATATCGGTGTAGTATGAATGTTTGTACTAAATGTGTTCCGAATTGTGTCGTGTCTGGTCTCATTTTAATCAGAAAAGTATCACGAGTCTGTTCGTAAAGGTTTCATAAGGAAATAATAAAAAACTTCCTGGTAACTACATCAGATCTAGCTTGAAATAGTGAACCTAGATATGATTTAATAAAATTGATGCAAAGCGATTAAGCCAGACCTAGCATGAACATGTAGTATATTAGCTGCATAGCTAACATAAATTATTTAACGCGCCATCGTAAGAAGCTAGCCTAACGAATGTAACCCGAACTGGTTCCAATATAATCTATCCTAAACCTACTCATTACGTGTTATAATGACTTACCCGAAGCCAGATAAGCCAAAACCAGCCAACGTGAGTTACCTACATAATTAACGTAAATTATCTAACGCAATATAATGAACACCTAGCCAAACCAACGTAATTTAAACCTATCCTGATACAATGTGTACTAAGCCTACTAATTTCGACTAAAATTTAGTGTAACCATTAATTTGCTTTTAAATATTGATTTTTGCCTTCGAGGAAAGAAGAAAATACTCTTCTCAGAATTTATTTAAACATTCAGATTTCTCTGATGAACATCTCCACACACGCAAATGCTTGTAAAAACATTTTGCAACGAATAAATGTTCCTCATGGCACGTGACTGCTCATGCTCGAGGGTTAACTTCGCTATCCTAAACTAGCTAACCCAGACCCAATCCGGCTAAAGTGAGTTAGTTACACAACTATCCCGTATTATCTAATTGAATACAATCTAAACCTAACTTAGCCAACGCACTCGGAACCTATCCTAACATAATGCATCCTAAATGTATTCTTTCTAGATTGGAAAGGATCATTAACCTAGTTTTAACACTGGCCATTATTTCTCTGATATTTTCACAGAAAATTCACTATGACCATATTTTCGCATCTGAACAATTTCACCAGTTTCGGTATTTATATTTCGTCGTGTAGTCCCATTTTTGACAGTTTTGTAGTTGCGTATGCTTCCGTCATTCGCAAACGGACTAGCAGATGCGACCGTTTCAGTCAATGACGAAAATACGTGTAACAGAAGCTAGATCTAGTAGACTCTCGACAGTAAACAGTCGAGCAGCTATTGGATGTCAATCAGACCCGCATTCCTTTGTATAACCAACCTGTCATCTCTGCATACGTGTCTGTCGTTTCGGGAATGGTTCATCACCGAAATTCCTAATAGAATTCGAAGCACCAAATGTAGTCAGAAATCCACGGAAACGTAGATAGATTTCACTGGAATTCGATTGATATTCACAAATGACGATCCTCCATTTTCTATGGTAAAACTGTAGTCTGTAATTCACGTACAAGCAGTACTAGTATGCTAATAAATAATTATTAGCAATTTATTAGTCATCGTATTACACGTATACATCGGGATATTATAAATATGAATGAATAGAAATGAACTAAGGTTTTTAATGAACCATTGTTTTTAATGAACCGTTTTTTTATTTTCCGTAACAGCTGAAATATTTAAGGTGATTAAGCTGAATGTGAGAACCCGTCATTAACGAAATACAGTATTACCTCCATAACTGTCGCAAAGATCTCTGCCGTAACTGTACAAATTTTATCCCCCTCGAAACTAGCAAGTTTTCTAATTTTCGATTTTTTTAATGAAACTTTCTTGTCCGAATAAAACTGAAATAAATCGAATTGGCGGCGAAGAGTGCGTAGTTTTCTATAAACATTTCGAATCTGGCATAATGGAGGACGATCCGAGTAGTTGAAGCGATAAAATTCCTCCATTACCGTTCAACCGGTTGCAATGCACAATGGCGTCTTCGTTGATTACGAAACCACATGCCGGGTAAGCGAGTCAGACTTAACCTAGACCCGGTCGGTGGCGGTTTCAGGCCTAATCTTAGCTCCGCGGTCTTTTAATCTCCGCGAACGAGGGTTATCTTCGTCCTCGACCGTCACACACCAGCGCATCGAACAAAGATAATATCCTCGAGCTTGGTTCTCGAGCGACGCCTCGTCAAGGCCACGTTCTCCAATGCCGCCCCAGGTGTCGCGTATTACGGTCAGCCCATTTCTTGTCCATCACGGACCGTCAGCGATACTTCATCAAATGATTTCTTGGGAGATATTGCCGCCAGGCAATCCTCTTCAACGAAATCAGTCCCGTAGTGCGCAATTCAGGGGTCCGTTGCAGAGGGAGCTATGCCATATCACTCCTAAGACTTTAGCGAATATACAGTGGGTGTACAAAACATTCGTACAGCTTTTAAAAACTAATAACTTTTTTATAATTATACCAAACGACCGGATTTTTTTATAGTCAATTAGAAGCATTGGTTTACGAAACGATATGCAAACAAGATTTTCCAAAAATTATAACTTACAAGGTTACATACAAAAATAAAAAAGGCATTTTTTAAAACTTTTTTATTTGGGTCCTTAATGAACATTTAAAATATATGTTTCGAAGATCTATGTTAGAAAATCTATGCCAAAAATTTCATTGAAATCGATTAACGTAAACACGAGCTACAAGCGGTTAAAAATTGTGAAAATCGTAGTTTTTTCCTGCGTCAAACGATTTCGATGAAATTTTCAACATGCGTATAAATAACATAAATCTACAAAACATATATTTTAAATTTTCATTAAGGGCCCAAATAAGAAAGTTTTAAAAATGCCTTTTTTATTTTTGCACGTAACCTTGTAAATTATAATTTTTGGAAAATCTATTTTGCATATCATTTCGTAAAGTAATGCTCCTAATTGATAAAAAGAAATCAGTTCGTTTGGTACAATTATATAAGAAGGTTATTAGTTTTTAGAAGCTGTACGAATACTTTGTACACCCACACACGATGTACTTATATCAGTAGAAATCTTCAAGTTGGCGTACAATTTTCTATGTATGCTAATTACTAGACTGCGGATTTTATGCACTTATAATAAAAATGGGTAAGTCTAATTTCTGATAGTAAAAAAATTCGAAGAATTTGGATATACTACTATATTATTTTTAAACTATTAAACATATCCAACAAAAAATTAAATATCGATTTCACCCCAACTTGTTGCAATTCAGGTAGAAAGTTTTCATTTTTCATAAAGATCCGCAGTCTGCTAATTACTAACGGACTCTTTATAATTGGAGCTATTTTACCTCAAAAAGTTAAACATTTCTTCGGACCTAGAATAATTCTATGTATTGTTAAACTATTAATTTTACATAAATTATAAAATTCTATAGAGCCTTATCGTCCCTCGAAAAAATTAAGCATTTTTACTTAAATTTTAAGTAAAATTGCATTCCCCTTTCATTCCAGCCCCTAATTAAAAGTCAAATGATTATGCTATCTTTGTACAGTCTATATGATGTACAGTCTTAAATGTTTAGTAATTGGTTAGATGCCAACATATTTAATAATGTAAACAATACTTTGAATAATGGTACAGTAATTTTTAGAGACGCTCTGAGTCACCACTCGAGTGCAAAGGGTTAATTTCTAGACACCGGTGTCAAAGTTATTGAACATCTCGTTTGCAAAGTAGAAAACGGGAATGTAAACAAACAGTACAACGAGGAAAGAGAAGGAACAACGAATGAACAAACAATACAATAGAAAAAATAGAAAAGATAGTACAATGAGTAAAAAGCATTTGTGGTTTTCTTCAGTTGATTTGGTACGTTGACCAGAACCATTCGTCACGATACCTTTCGCAGCTCTGTTAGTCGATGGCGACAAAGTTACGTTCCCTCAATACCCCTAAATCCCAAACCGTAAAGCCCGCACATTTTCCAAGATACCAAGAGTCACAGCTCGCAAAGATGAATCATGCACCGATAAAATGGCAGAGGCGGAATGAATGTCAGCCGTGGACCATTGTAGTATCCGAACAGTGATCATTTTTTATGGACGGAAAGCGTGACTTACGATGCACGTAACGTGGCAAGCTGCAAATCTAGAGGCAGCGAGACACGAATAAATACGACCGCGTCGCGAGCTAGACATGGCGAATTTATCGCGATGGCGGGGCGTAGACATTTTGTCGGGTAAAATTGGATCGTGAGCGTCGGTGGCCTAATACTTATTTAAGTCGCTGGTAAAAAGCTTGGGTCAAAGGGCAGTCGTCATATCTTTTCGAAAACTCTTTCTCTATGTCACGGAGAATTTTTAATATACAGTGCGTGTACAAAGTATTCGTACTAATAAATTTTTTATAATTGTACCAAACGACCTGATCTTTTATAATCAATTAGAAGCATTGCTTTACGAAATGGTTTACGAAGAAATTATAATTTACAAGGTTACGTGCAAAAATAAAAAAGGCATTTTCTAAAACTTTTTTATTTGGGTCCTTAATAAAAATTTAAAATATATATGTTTTTAGATATACGTTACTTATACCCATGCTGAAAATTTCATCGAAATGTGAGAAAGATGTACGATTCCGTGGATTTTAAACAGAAACTGATCAAAAGTCGTGTAAATCTACAATTTTCACAATTTTTAACCGCTTGTAGCTCGTGTGTATGTTAATCGATTTCGATGAAATCTTCAGCATGTGTATAACGAACACAGATCTACAAAACAACAAATAAAAAAGTTGTAAAAAAGGCCTTTTTTATTTTTGCATGTAACCTTGTAAATTATAATTTTTAAGAAAGTTATTAGTTTTGAAAAGTACAAAAGTACAAATACTTTGTACACCTACTGTGGATCTTATTTGAAATAATAGATAGTGCATCAAGACAATACGAAAATATATGTACGTCCTTCGGCTACATTGTTCGAAAACACAGAGGCACGCTTAGGCTTATTACGAGAGAGTGTAACCCTGACACAAAACGCTGCAATGTGAAGTTTCGTCACGTGACGAGACATGCCGCCATTGTTGCAGTTCTGGTTCGGATTCTTCGATGGACTATGTGTATGTTTTACGAGAAAGGAAGGTGGAGAGACATTACTAGAGACTGCGGATCTTTATGCAATTATGAAGAAACTGGTTGAGTGAAATATAAGACAGTGAAAGATTTAAAATATTCAAAATTCTTCAAATGTTGCTCTTAATGTAACAAAGTCGTTAAGGGGGATGGAATCAGTTTTGAGTTATTCCTGCTACCCACAATCAACGCGAGACATTTTTATTTTGCATAAAGATCCGCGCAGTCTAGATATTACGAATATTTCAAAAAGGGACAATTTGAAAGGTCTTGTCAGTGTTCCCTTTAGAAAATGCCGCGCACGTGCCGCGTCGGTGCGAAAGAAGAATGAAAAATATTTAATTACGCACGTGCGCACGCCTTCTTGCCGGAAGACTCGCTGGAAATCGAGTCACGCTTCCCGCTTGTAAATTAATTGCATTTCCATTGGGGAAAGTTCGCGGTAATCGATAGCAGAGACCCGGTGTCCCTAAGAGCATTCGTCTTTCCGTTTCAAAACTGGCCAATCACGTATCCGTCGCGAAAATTATGGAATTCCGATACGGAGCGCGTCAACTCGAAAATGTTCTCGATTCGGTCCCGCTTAAATATCTACTAGCTACTGCCACGTCGGAGTGCATCGACAGGACTATTTATTAATCGATCGACTAGCAAAATAAATGGATCTCCGGGATTATTGGCGAGTTAACCTGGCTATTTCGGATAAGAATGATGTGAATTGGCCGCGCGCGGCTCGATCCTGATCAATCGCCATCCCTAATGGTCCGCTACGAACGATTTATTCACTGTTTTATGGAACAAAAACGAGGACTAAGCTCGATGTTGTAACCCCTTATCGTGTTTTCTGGTTCTCGAGGAATTGATGATATTTAACTCGTTATAATTTCGTGAGAAACAATCGTGCAGCAATAAACTTGCACGCATTTTAAAGCTTGAAGATTCTCTCTTTGTACACCATTATTTATTTTCTTCCAAGATATTTTTATACCATACAGCAGATGAGAAACGAATGGACATTTTTTCTGAAAAATGCTATGAACTGAAACTTCTGTGAAAATATTAAAATATTTTCTTCGTTAACGAATCTTTCACGGATTTGTGCAATTTGTTACCGGTTCGGAGGAGGCTGTACCGTATCGTGGATTAAACAAAAATGTGAGGAATATGTTCACAAAAGTTTCGCACAGAACTAGTTAAAAATATACAGTGGGGATCAATTTTTTACAATTGTCGTGGACAGTTGTTTTACATAAAGTATTCCCAAAAGCGTGTTGTATTAAATTCAGTGTCCAAACGATTTTTAGTAATAAATATAGTACAAATCCAGGTGTATCTAACGTAGAAATCGATTGATGGAAATAACGTCTGTGGAAGCTGCGTTCTAATCCGCCACGTTCGACGGTCTGTTCAAAGGGATTTGAAAAGGCGGTAAAAAGGGGGACCCATTTCCCGGCAGCGTTCTTTCTACCGGTAGAAAATGCCTATTTGCCGGTCGTCTGGAATAAAATTCCACATTTGGAAATTCCTTGCCCGTGAATCGCGTCACGTAAGCGCGGCCGCCATGTAAATCGCGCTCGAACGTCGAATATAAGTAGAATTCTCGACGATAGGTCCGGACCAAGGACAGCGGATCTGCGGAACTGGCAAGATCAATGACGAGCCGGCCTCGTGCCGGTTCTCTTGCTGTTTAATGAGAATTTCTCGCATTTCCGATCGTCCGGGACCGACCGGGCTTTTGTACCGGCCGCTAATTTTGGCACCCCCGGTCGCATAAATCCATTCCGCGACGCCCCAAGGAATGGAGACAGGAAATTCCCGGCCGTTTTCGGAACGGAATTCCAACCTGCCTTGGTGTCCCCTTCGCCGTCAGTCTTTATTTTCCACGGTAAAAGTGCCGGGGATGACTCGGCGATTACCGCGTGACAGGAAAGACGTGATTATGGTCGTAGAGGCAAATGTTATCGACAATGTTAAACAGCCCAAACATTAGTGAAACATTAGAGATACATATGCAGGTATATATACATAATGCAGGTTGTAATATACCATGCACAATTTTTTTTTTTAACTGAAGCGAAAAAAACGAATATAAACCACGTGCAATTTGCTGAATGTTTATTCGATCAATTTGATTTTTCCAAGTGATGCTCAGTATCCAGAGACCATAACTGTTATAACTAGATTGCTGTGTAATTTAAAGTAGCAAAAATATTAGGAAAATGTAGACATACCATTATATTATTTTCAACCGAGTAAACATGATAGGGAAGAAAATAGATTTCTATTTCACTCCAGTTTGTTGCAATTCAGGTGAGAAATTTTTATTTTGCATAAAGTTCCGCAGTCTAGTTATAACCAAACAGAAAAAAAAGTTATAATAAGGATTATAAGCAACAGAAAATTTTTTCTCTTGTATCGACCGGAGAAGACAACTCAATAATTAAATAAGCAACCAAAATGAATGTTCTCATCAATAATTATTATGAACAAGTGAAAAGAAATTCGATCATCGATAATTGTTTTGAGCAATCGAAACGTATCACGTGGCCTTACAAAACCCACAGGAATGTTTCCGACTTGCCCAATTATTTACGATAAATGTTCTTCAACTTAGATTCGAATTAAAAAAAGTGCCAAAAGCAGCCCTTCACCATTTAATGAAGAAAAATGAGATTCTTTAGGAAACAGTTTGTAGTTGGAACGGCCAGTATACGTCGGTTAATTCAATTTCGGCGAGCATTTTGTGATTCTGTCCGGTGCGCCGCGTCTCGAATTCCTAATTAATATTTTTGCCGGCGAGTGGCGGCGCGCGTCCATCGATTTATCGCGGACCGTTGACACAGTTCTCAACAAAGTTGCACAGGTGGAAGCTCGCTGCACACGAGGAGGCCCAAATTTCCAGCGCGGCTCACGGCTCGGCTGGAGTGATCGATACGGGTTAGTTCATACGTTCCGCGACTGAACGGCCCCTGCGTACGTTGAACACAGTTGAACACGCGGCGCGTGCATATCTCGGCCGATTGCCAAGTAGATTCGAGGGTCATTTGAAATTCAGATATTGGGCGCGCTCTTGGCAGGAAAACGGTACAAATATTTTTGCGCGTGGCGGAAACCGGATCGTCGCCGACAGTGAAATACGAGCGAAAGCATAACATAAAAATCCCGCATTGTGCCGAACGGGGAAAAGAGTAATGCGTTCTCCTGTTTCTTATCGTTATTCCGACGGTGTTCACCGGCGGCGCGGTGCGGTGACCGGCGCGGCTTCTTATCGAAGAATCGATTGATCCCGCGAGGGAACATTTTCCAGCAAATATTGAATTCGCAACCTTCCTTCGACCGTAAAGATTGCTTTTCTTAATCTCACAGGCTGTTCTTCGGCCGGGGATTTTCGAAAACGAAGGGCCGATCCTCGGGGGAAAGGATCAATCGAAAATATAAAAGATAACATTTATTTATAGAACGCTTCTGTTTCTCGGAGCCGGCTTTTCAAAATTCAATTCCGACCTCTGTACTCTTGAAACATACGAAATTCATTAATAATGCGGTTGATTTTTAATTTGTAAAATGAACTTTAAAAAAATATTTACTCTCATGAGAATATAAATTAACGAAAATTGTTGGGATAATTCTATGGTTAGTTCCGCAATTCATTTTCTCTCTTGTTCGACCCAGCACGATTATATTCGTTATACCCGACACTGAGAGCTAGAGCAGAGAAAGCAGTGGATGTGCATGAAAATATATAAATTGGAGATACAGGCTACCTTTCTGTGCCAGGTTTTGTTTCTGAGATAATAGAGCGGTTTACCTCTATTTATTTGATCTCCTCTTTCGTTTTTCAAAATTCTGCATACGCGTGCTCTGTAGTTGAGCAGCAGCGAAGGGTTTACGCGAAAATGTAGATCGATACAAGGGATGTTTTTTTTTATACGTAATTTCTGAGATTATTGCAGCTTGATTTTATTCTGTGTTTCATTGTAGGTATTAATCATATTATGATAACTAGACTGCGGATCTTTATGCAAAATAAAGAAAGGAATAGAAACTGTTATAAATTCCATGTTATTTCTCCCCTTAATGATTTCAATAGAGGAGAAATCATCTATCGACATCTTCAATTTGTCAAATTTTCCAACAATTTTGAATTCCACCTACTCAATTTTGCTATAAACGCAGATCCGCAGTCTAATGATAACCTGTAATTGAAAGACATGGAAGTGAACGGGGTGGATCTATATAATGAAGACTAACGTGAAAGTTCGAGTTGGTTAAACTAAATAATCTCCGTTCGTACGGTTCTATATCCAACGAAGAAGCCGAGGGATCTTCCCCAAACAACAGCTATAAGTTCTGTTAAGACTGGTGTACCGAAATCCGCCGCAAAACGGCACCCTCTTTTTTCGTTATCGCTGCCACATCGCCGCGTCTTGTAGAAGCCTGTCAGACTCCTGAGAGGCTTTCCCTGTCCTTGTCTTCTTGATAACAGTCAAGGACATCGGATTCCGGAGCACGACAACTTCTAGGATGTCGTACGAGAAGATCACGGGGAGAAGTCGACGCGCGGCGTCCCTTAAACGGGATTTATGGGCCTCGATGAACGCCCCTGGTTTCCTTAACCGTCGTGGCTTTTCTCGCTCCACCCCGAATCGTACAGGGTGTAATAAATAATCCATCACCGTTGCCGCGATTGCATCTGCACCTCTGGATCAGCGGACGTTTGTCTTTAAACTGAAAGTTTACCTGGCGTGTTTCCATCTCTGCGCTCGATATTCCTGTCCTCACAATCAATCAGTCTGTTTCCCCACTAGTCACAAATAAAAATAAATTTTTAGAAAATACCACGTTTTTAAAACGGACTAAAAAGCATAAAATAAATTTTTAAAAAACACCACGTTCAAAAAACGGACTAAAAAGTATAAAATAATCTTTTCTAGCCCCATACAGATACCTAACCCCGTACAGATAGTCCTGAAAATTTGTGATTGTGAATTGTGAATAGCTATGAAAATACTTGTAAGATTTAAAACGAAAAACGTGGTGCAAACCAAGTCAGTGGAGCGGGGATGAGTCAGAGTGGGAACACGTAGTAGAGTGGGGTGATGACGTATTACGTCACGCGCGGGGGGGGTGGTGTAACCGTTAAATTTATTTATAACTTATATCTGCTAAACGCATAGGCTTTTTAAAAAAGTTTTTAAAAATATTGCATTGTCATCCAGTTCTGTGAGCTATGTTTAAAATTTCAAATCTCTAGCTCATCGGGAAGTTAGTTTAAAATCAATTGCAAAATTTGTACCGAACAAACAGACAGACAGACAAGAAAGCAAGCTAATAAAAACGTAGTAAAATAGAACTAATAGTAGTAGTTTGTAGTAACTGCTGGTAATTAGTTGTAGTTTCTTTAGATTACTAATTTATTTGAATCGAAAAGAATTAAAATGATCCATGAACGTGACCAAAAGATGAAATCGCATGTTACATATTTGAAAATATGAGGAAGTACAAAAGGATGAGCAGAGAAAAAATGCCAGGTAGATATGTGTTAAGATACCTAGAGAAGTGCAGAGTCATCTTCCGTGGGAGGAGCAATTTTCGCACACCTTGCACGCGTCAGATTAATCGATCGCGGAGAGCTACAGTGGATCTAGAAAGTATTTGAACATACAATTTCTGGTTTCTGAGAATTCGCACGGTATTTAACTTGTTATAATTTCGTAAGAAACAATCGTGCAGCAATAAACTTGGACGCTTGAACATTCTACTTTTGCACACATCATTATTTATTTTTCTCAAAAATGTTATGAATTGAAACTTCTGTGGAAATATTAAAAAATTTGCTTCGTTACCGAATCTTTCACAGATTTAAAGAATGAAACCTCCCTTTTACAACGGTGGTTTAAAAATTGATGTACGATCTTTTTTCACTGTTTTATGGAACAAAAACGAGGACGATGTTCGATGGTGTGAACCCCTCGTGGTGTACCTTCTGTTACTGTAATTTAAACATTAATAAAATTGACTTGAAAAAATCGTATATCAATTTTTAAGGTGTCGACGTAAAGGGGAAGTTTCGGTCCTTAAATCTATGGTAGTTTTACGTACGAGAAAAATTTTTGAAAGTTTTTGGAGACACATGAATCGGAAGCAATTTTGAGGGAAAACGTGTGTTCGGTTTTCCACTTGTCACCAGCTTGCAGATTGTTTTTTGTAAATATGAATGAGGGTCAGGGAGAGTAGAAGGTTAAAATTTTAAATGAGGCTGGGTTTATTGTTGCACCATTGTTTTCCACGAAATTATCGCAGTTTGAATATCGACGATTTCTCCAGAATTCGAAATTTAGTGTTGAAATACTTTCTGGATCCACTGTACGTAGCGATCGGTGCAAGAAGAAACGATGACGCTACACGATTTCGCCAGGAATTGGCATGGCGTTCGAACAGTTCCTCTTGATCGAAGGTCAGTGTCGTAATTGGCCGCTGCCGCAAGCCGCATTATTTACGGAAACACTCGGACATTCTAAAACCGAGTGCCGTGCTCGCCTTCAATTACGAAATTCCCAATTGCATCGTCTGAGGAAATAGAAAACCCTCGTCGCTTCCACGAACCCTTGCCTCTGCATGTTCAACTCGGCGACCGGCTTGTAAATTTCACGGAAACCTCAGTTGACGGTATCCTTCGTCCTTCAAACGAACATTTCCACCCACTCAATCCCAATTTAATTTAATAACCCCTAACCATTCACTAATGTCCGACGAACACGTTCTCATATCGATCTACAGACACACACACACAAATATTCATTTTATTCCAAAATCACTTTTTTACAAAATGAATATTTTTCAAATGCATTGCAAGAAATAGAAGTTACGTAGATATTTATATCTAATAAATTTGACCCTTTGCGGACAAAGATTTGTATAAAATATTACTTGGCGAAGCAGATCATGTATCAAAGTTTTCAGTGCTGGGAAAAATACGCGATTACATTATCTGTCTACAACTTTACGAAATGAATGATAGAAAAATAGCATAGTCACGATCCCGTCAATGTGTCGACATTCATCCCCAAAGGGTTAATGTGGTATCGTCTTGTTTATTACATGTAATGCGTTATTATGTATATGCATTATTATGTAAGTAACTAACACCTTTAACATAGTGTACAAAAGAACAAGACTAGTTGAAACGCTTTTCAACACGTAATAACGTTAACTTAATCTTGAAGAATTATTACTACACTATGTATTAAATCTATAACATTTTTCTGCAGTTACGGTGAATCCAGAGTCGTCAGATTAAGACTTGTCCCCCAACTCTCTGTCGTGCACGTGTCACAATGTTAGGTGACCAATCCTGAACGGACAGAGAGGGGGTAACGTATTCCCCCTATCTGACGACTCTGGGAGGATCTAAATCTGGATATTAGGATTCTAAAAAGCAATTGATCACTAGACTGCGGATCTTCATGCATTTATGAAGAAATTCGTCGGGCGAAATATTATATAAAACAGTAAAAGATTTAACCCTTTGCACTCGGAGCTATTTTAACTGCAAAATTAAACTTTCTTTCCGATCTAGAATATTTCCATTCCTTGTGATTTTAAACATTTTGTAGATATTAAATTGGTAT
The DNA here is from genome assembly GCA_028455765.1 of Lasioglossum oenotherae. Taxonomy (NCBI): domain Eukaryota; kingdom Metazoa; phylum Arthropoda; class Insecta; order Hymenoptera; family Halictidae; genus Lasioglossum; species Lasioglossum oenotherae. The sequence continues at coordinate 1,887,566 of CM052284.1, read as the reverse complement.
AGTACTTCATACAATAACTAAATGTTTAATAATTGATTAGATACCGATATATTTAATAGTGTAAACAATATTTTGAATAATGGTACATCAATTTTTAGTGGTGCCTCAGAGGGGACAACCGAGTGCAAAGGATTAAAAAATTCAAGAATGTTGTAATGTTGCTTTTAATGTAACAAAGTCGTTAAGGGATGAAATCAATTTTTATTTTATTCCTGCTTCCCACAATAAATGCAGAACATTTTTATTTTGCATAAAGATCCGCAGTCTATCCTCAACGGTTTTTCGATTTTCGCGGAATTGTTTAACTTGTCGTAATGTCGTAAAGACAGTATTTTATTTAGTGGACGGGGTAATTGATTTGAACAAAGACGATCGAGCAAAACTCGCTTAACCACGTGAGGAATTAATTGGTGTTCAATTAAGCGCTTACTCCCAGCTCATTTACTACGGAACCGTTACACGGTGCCGGTCTAGCCGCGATGGTCGTAGCGGGCTCGCGCCATTTTCTGTCGTTACGGCCGTTAATTTCGGTCTCAGGAGTACTTAATTGCCGGCCGCAAAGCTGCGGACCATTCCCACGAACCCACCCACCTAAATTAAAAGGTAGGTTCGTATCATCGTGAGACCAGGATGTTCTTTGTTAGCCATTAATGCGCTGACGAGCTTCACACTTCGTCGCGTTCCAAATCGGGCAGGGTCACCGTTGATAAAAGACAAAACTATCCGCCATTTTGTTAATCCTTTGCAGTCGCAGCTATTTTATTTCAAAAATTAAACATTTGTAATTCCTCTCTATATGACTTTTTCCAT
>CM052284.1:1866715-1886656 GCA_028455765.1 Lasioglossum oenotherae | reverse complement strand
AAAAAAATTTGAGAAATGTATTGATTTATACTGGAATTGGTTTGAGGCCATATCTTATTTTTTTGAAAACTTTGATGGTCAAGCTATTGGCTTATATGATTGGCGGAAATGAGTTTTGCTATTGAAATTCAATAGTATTAAATATTAAAATAAGTTCATATGATATTGGCACTATTCAATAGTACATTTTATGGAACCAACATATATTTTTCTTGTTTCGACAGGATTTTTTTCTCAGTGTACTGCACGGCAGAGTGTAAAAAAATTATACACAGTAACCATTCTTTTCTAATTGTATATTTTTTTTATAATTGATTAACCATTTGCACTGCTTTGTCGAGTGTGACTCGACATCAGAGATAGAGAAAAATGTAAACGAAACGGGTTTTTAATTTCTTATTGTTTAGTGAAAAACAAATATAAGTTCCACAAATATAAATTGCAACACAATTGTGAACAAAACTGTTTAAAATAAGTAGCAGTCGAGGAACAGACCTTTGAAGTAAATTTCAAATGAAACACCTAAAATAGTGGGGAGCTGTTAGCAACAAAATTGTGAAAAATAATTCAGAGTGCGAAGGGTTAATAAAGTTGTATTCTTCAAAATTTAACCACTGAATTTTATTTTCAAATCGGGCACGAACTTGTCCAATTATCTGGTATATTGGTAAGGACACCATTTTGAACAACATTTGAACGAAAATTGTTCAAAGTCATTGAAAATCAGCTACAATTTAGAATAGAACGATTATAAGGTGCACTCCGAAATAGAGGTTTTTCGAGTCTCATAGTTTCTCGGATAAAAAACGCTGAATTCCATAAAAATTGGACATCGTGTAAATGTTCCGCAGTTTAAAACTCGCGGTTATTCGCATGACACAAGGCTCGACGTTCACAAGATAGGATTCCAAAGGATTGAGATAAATGAACTCTGCAGTTTGGATCGTCGAAATTCTCGTGGGTGGACAACACGAGATGATACAGGTCACGTCGCCCCCTGTCTCCTCAAAAATTGAACAATTAAACTACCAGATACCAGAGACTAAAATAAATTCGTATGCGAAACTTCAGATTGTTGTAAAGAGGAAGTTTTTAAGGAATCTAATCCTCTTAATTTTAATCAAATCGTCTTAAATAAGAATTCAATCTCAAATCTATGGTGGATCATTATTAGACTGGGGGTCTTTATGCAAAATAAAAATTATCTGCATCGATTACAAGCCACAGGAACCAAATAAAAATTCTGTCTTCTTTTAATCATCTTATTAAGCTGGAACTAATACACCGATGTCGTTAAATCGTTTTCATATGTCCACTGCTTCAAATTGTACGTCTCTATTTTTCTCATAAATGCATAAAATCCACAGTCTAATAATTATTAAGAATATTAAAAAATATTTTAGGAGTAAAGACACGTCGATTTTAAATCAACGAACATGTTTTCAAGATATTAACACTGGGTTTCTAATATTTTCAGTTTGCGATTATTGCAAATTTAGTGTAGTTTGCCTTTACCAGTGTGATAAGAGTTAATTGGGGTAAACTTTACTTTACCGGACTCAAAATTTGTGCCTTCCTCCTATAAATTATGACGTTTTTGGTATGTAATCCAGTAGATTTGTACCCGGGGCAGCTGCAGATCGAAGTTTCGACCCTGTAGGATCAATGGTTCAGGAGTTATGCTTGCTTAAAGTTGAGCAATCTGCAGTGTTTTTGACAGGTAAGGGCGCCGCCATATTGGTTTGCAGTGACGGCAGCGAGCCGCTTACCAAGCAGAACTGCCAGTCCTTGCCGTCCCTCCCCGACCAAATCACCAACCAACTCAGTAAGCATCGCGCGCCCTTACCTGTCAAAAACACTGCAGATTGCTCAACTTTAAACAAACATAACTTCTGAACCATTGATCCTGCAGGCTCGAAACGTCGATCTGCAGCCATCCCGGGTAATTTATAGGAGAAAGGCACAAATTTTGAGTCCCGTAATGTAAAGAGCAGCCGCTAATTGAATTAAAGAGTACAAAGCAGCGAGAACATTTGAAATAATTAAAAAATAGCTTCTGTACTTCGCAATTGACGCAGACAATCGTTATCCTGCATGAAACTGTACATCTTACGGTCTCGACCACGAACATACAGTTCGTCACAACCCAGTGTAATATTCGTCTGTCAAATTAGAGGAATGATCAGTTCACTGAACATATTCGGCAGGAACCTCGTTCGCTATCACCACGGCAGCCTAAAGCAATAACGCGCTGGGGGAGGTTTTCTATCTCGACCGAACTGGACCCGGATAAATCGAGAATTTATCGTCGCAGAAAATATTTGCTCGTATCAAGCTGCCGTATCGAAGTTCGCGAACTATGCGATTGCTCAGGACAGAGGGGGGTCGATATTTCGTGTTTTTGCTGGGAGCCACTCGACCAGCTCGGTGTCCAACCTCCGCTCGAGCCAGAGAATTTTCGCGAGCGAACTTTTGCACACCGGTCGCGGCAGCCTTGCGATATTATTCTTCGGAAACGCCGTACCGGAAGTTGGCCATATTTACTGTCGCGGAAGGGTGGAAAGTTCGAGGGAACATCCGCGAAACGGTAACATTTTATTCCGCGAACTCTGTCGCCGCGAGTTTCCCCGAAGCGTGTTTGGTCTTCGGAATTTCTGTGTACCTTCCTGGAGTTTGACTGGGGGTGGTGAAAATGGCGGACGGAGAACGGAAATGTATAATAAACGGACCACGAGTGTTCCTGGGTAATTTTGCGCTGTTACATTTTTGCTATTGCGAGGACAGAGAATATTGATACTTTTAAAAATGATTGTACATCATTTCGGACCAGGAGAGTTGACTCGAATGGAGGGGAGAAAGTTACCCCCTCTCTGCCAGTTCTGGACCAGTCACGTGACCGAATAGCGTCGTAGAAGAGGAAGGTAGAGTGGGGAGACGATTCTTGATGTATTCTTTAGTTGTTTAGTCCTCGTAGTGTTACTATTAACTGACTGTCACACATTTCTTACATAATTAGATGACTACCCTTTTGGAATTGTTTGTAATATTGAATGAATATCATTAATTTCTAGATTTCACTCTGTAATGAGATAAATGAAGCATAATGAAGAATTTTTTTGTTGTCTGTGGTAACAGATCTATTTCAGAGCACACTGGGTTTTCATCCCGGGCAAAATTTGCATGATGTTTGCTGTTCGCTTTCGATCAATCATTCGGCCAGGCAACGATGCTCAAGTGTAAGTAAATTGAGGATGAAACTGCAGCCCGCCGTTGTTAACACGCCCCTCATATTTTCTAATATCGAGCCTGCCTTATTATGTAATTATTAAATGGTGACGGGCACAAGCTAATATCGCAGTTGCGTTACAGCTGCGATATTGCTGGTTAGTTTGATATCGTACACAACCGACGCGACGGTTCGCCAAAACGGAATGAAAACATTTTTCATGAATGGGTGATTCCTGAACTATCGTTTTCGAGGACGGTCAATGACTCTTCAGTATGAAAATAATCATCTAAAAATAGTTTTTCGTTGTCCGAGCTGCAACAACTCTGCAGTAGACTGCAGATTTTATGCATTATTTCAAAACAACATTAAAATTAGAGGAATTTAAGAACAGCGACATATTTTTCAATCTACTAATATCATTAATGGAGGAACTTAATTTCTATTTCCTCTTCCCTGATAGTTCTATTTCCTTATAGTTGAATTATAAATTTTGTTCTGATGATAAAAAATTTATAATATACAATACAACCGGGATGATAGTAACAAAGCAATTTAGGCTTATTATATTTTAATGTCTTGCGAGAAATATGCATCAGGATATACAATAAAATGTTTAACAAGGTAAAGAAAGTGTTTTAGAAGAGTAGATGGTGAAATAAATTTTTCTTATGAAGAAATCAAGGTTTGCAACACAGTTTTTTCGTTATTATTAATCCGAGTCTTTATTACCACAACCCTTATCTCCAAGGTAACAATGGATATTATCTTATAATGATTTATAGCACATTATCGTGAAATTGTTTTATACCAAACAATATTGCTCAAGTCCTCTGGCAAACTCAAATTCGACACTTGCGGTCTACACCTTTTGGCACCGCGAATTTATTTGCTGCCCGCAAACTACTCGCAGCGTTCGCAAACTATTCCCATATGCGCACTGAAATAATAAAGCTTGGAAGTTCAAAACCGTTAACATTTCGCGATACCGAGGGCTTAAGTTGCTAAATACCAAAATAACGAGAGTTTGTTGAGTGTAGATGTTGCATGCGACGACGTGACTCAACACAAAGTAGTTTTATGGGTTGATGAAAGAAAATTATGCATAGATCTGCAAGGTAGATACAGTTCGAACATAAACAAATGGTGAATCTCGAAAGCTCAAAGCCCAGATATAGCAAATTGAGAAGGTTGAGAGAATTATGATCGTTTGAAAGCAATTTTTTCGTATTCAAATTCAGTTCGAAGAGAGTACATTACGAATTTCGAAGAGAGAACGTTCGAAAATATTCAAATCAATCGTCATTCTGTGGATTTTTGAAAATTGCTTTTATCCAAAATAAACATTTCCTGCGTCGATTGATCCTTTTTGAAAATTGAGGGAGTACAGTTACCTCTCTCTCTGTATCACGTGACTGAGTGATGGGGGAAGCGTGGGGTTCTCGCTGTCGGGATTGGACTATCTTTATACGAATTGGTATAAATACTGAAATAAAATATGAAAGCTCAACTGCATGGTGAGGCACGGAATGTTGTCAAAAAATTATCAAATGTCGGAGGGAAGTCGACGGTTCGAGATTAGAAAACGAAAGTACCGTAATTATAGAACGTGCAACGCGAAACATCAAATTTCAAACATAGTGAAGCAGTAACCTACTAACCTAATGGCACGGTCGCGTTCAAGTACCAAATTACTGAAACACCAATGTACCGAAGTGCAAAATACAGAGCCGTCAAGCTCGTGACCTATTGGACTTTAAAATTGCTGATTCGCTGAAACACCAAGGTCTCGAACCATTATCACAAAAGCTAGCGAACCATCTCGCCGGGCAATCAATTGTTTTCATTACACACTTCTCCCTGGAAAAGTCGGGGGAAACAATGCCGCGAAAAAGAATGATAAGAAAAAAAAATTCGTTACTTCTTCACGATGTAAAAATGTGAACGATGTAAATAATTTTGTTCAACAATTATTTAAATGTTTTTAATCTTTAATAATCGCTTGTGCCGAAATGACCCATTTTCTGTTTTCTATTTATCTTGTGTGAAGGAAATTCGATATTTCATTAAAACGTCGATCTCCGAACAATTCTAGGAACCGTGAATGTTAATGCAAATTCAAAATAATATTAATATAAATTATTTTAACAATAACGATGTATTTCCACAGCAGCGTGCAAAAAATAAATGCAGGAAAATAAATCCTCAAAATTTCACAGAGCTCTCTCATTAAAACAGTACTCCAAAAATACATTTACCAAACCGTCGAATAAACAATAGCCTTTATAAACGCGGTCAGAGTCCAAGGGAAAAATTCCGGAAGCGAGCAGAACTTGTTCAAACAATGAGAAACGGAGTGAGAAAAACGAAAAGCAGCTTTAAAGTCTACGCATCCATCGAACAGTTGGCGACAAGGTGGGCAGCGGCGGGGATAAACGTCGAAAAACGACAAAGTGAAATAATTTAGCCATTGACGGTGCCGGTAGCGTTTTTAGAACAAAGCCAAAATGGCGGCGCGGCCCGCTCATTAGAGCCATTATTGTTCAGCGTTCGCGCTCATTACGGAGTCGTTCCGCATGGAATTTCGCGGCAGCCTCCGCGCTGTCGCCGGGCCAACAAAAGCTTTGGAATTTTGACAGCGGAGACGGTGCCGCTAATTCGGATCCTGTTCATGCTCGAGGACGATTTAGTGTACCAGTGTCCGAGGGCGCTGTCGTAATTCGTTTGCCGAGGATGGTCGACGTTCCGCGCGGCGACGACTGCAGAATTTCGCTCGCCTCTAATCCATTGGAACTGCACGGGCTAGGTATCTGCTGGAGACACTCGTCTAGATTGTGATCACGATACCGATGTAATAGGCGACCTGGCTGAAATATTCGCTGGATCCAAAAAAATATTAAATTTCCCATTCTAGAGAAATTGTCGATATTTGTTCAAATATGACATTTTCATTAAAAGATACAATAATAATTCTCGACTGATTTTAAAGCACGAAACCTCTACTTTCGCCATCCATCGTTCATTTTTGTCTAAGATATTCACGAATAAAAAATATGAGAACCACAGGATCTAAGAAACAGCACAGACCCGAGGTTCCTTCTTAGATCAAGGCTTCACTGTACCTAGACTTCATTTGATGTCAGCTCGGTGAACAGAGAACCAGTTCACAGATTTCCACGAAACGTGAGCCAAAGTGACAATAAGTAAGAGGAAACTAGTTCAATATGACGGGAATATCAGAACAGCAAGTGTCAATTAAAATGCAAATTACTTTTCCCGCTGCTCTAGGTAATTATTCCGAAATTGGAAAGTAAACTGCTTTTACAAGCTCGTGATAATGATTGTTCAATTTTAAAACGTAATTGCGTTGATCACTCACGTCCGTCCGTTGATAGCGTACGCATTAAGCTCCATCGAAACCCTAATTATTTATTCATACTTGTTATAATGAATATTCAACGAATAATTAATACTGTACATGTTTATTACTTTTCATTAAATTAATATTAATGCGGAGTCGCGTCTCTGCAGAATGGATCCCAGATTAATTGTAAATAAGTGCAGAGACACATCATTTTTCAAGGAACCTTTCGGTTAGGTGTTTCTTCATAAAATTGGAGAACCTAACCGGTAAAGTGTATAATCAACTGCGCGAGACGCAAATATTTATCGCTAAATCGCACGTACTTACAGATAAGCTTTCCAATCTTGGTCGCATAATCCTTCCAGGATTAGGTTGTTTGCTGGTAACTATTTATCGACATCTCTCTATCTTCGCGATTGATAGCGACCTTTTTTGTTCTCTCTCTCCTTCCCGAGAGAATCGTAAGAATCGAGCAAGATAATGCTCGGTGAAATAAGCTTCTTAGCTTCGGTTGTCTTCCCAGGGTTAAGACAAAGGATGAAACTAGAAGACTCGGCGGCTGCCATCGTGTTACCGAGTCAAGGTGAATGCTGAATCCAAAATTAAACGAAGAAACCGGAGGAGAGCTTAGCGGATCGAGTTTCGACTTAACTTTCGAGCATTGGCCTCGGTTAAGTCATCAATTACGGCGCCACGCGCTAATTCCCGCTAAAGTGAATATTAATTAGCTGACTCGAAGGCAGCCGGGGCTGATTTCTGGCTCGAGTTAATATCGGCTGCGGCTTCACCGACTCGATTAGGGACACGCGTTCATGAATAAGTAATCGAAACCACGTAACACGTTGCTACCTCTACGGACAAGTACACTTTGTCCGCGTTAATTCGTTTTTCTTCTCGCGAAACCGAGGATCATGCATATCCCCGATTATGTAGAGCAAGGTCCTAATCGATTTTACGACCTTCAGATGTGCCGCAGAGGACGACGTTCTCCGTTCACCTTTATCCACACGTTTATGTTAACACTAAACCTACCGAGTCTTAAAAGTAACTGGTACATATGTTCCCTTATCAAAATGACGAGATTGTAATACGTGCTCTACTAAAGATATCTATACAGCCATTCTTTATAAAATCATTTTTACCACGCTTATATTAGCTTGCCGAGTTGCTGTTCTATGCGTCTAATCTTGTAATCGAATTTTAAACCACTTCCCGACGAGTTAGAGACTTGAAACTTTAAGCATACCTCCGAACTGGATGACAATGCAATGTTAAAAAACAAATTTAAAAATAGACTGTGCGTCTAAGAGAAAAAAATGTTTATATTAATTTATATTACACCTCGCCGCGCGACGCTCGGTAGTGCGTCATCGCGTTCAGCGATCCCCACTCCGCGCGCCAACGCTCCCTACTCCACTACGTGTTCCCACTCCGACTCATCCCCACTCCACTGGCCCACTTCGCGCCGAAGGAGTTCAGTGTGGTTCTGATGTTCCGTTCATTCAGTTCCATTTCGGACAATTTCGGACTCCATCGAGAGACATCGTCTCTCGGAGTCATCCCCTCATTCTATCTCGCGTATTTCCATATCTTGTGTTTCTATATCTTACTATTTCATGCCAGTATTACTATCTTGCGTTTCATTTCAAAGACACTAAACAGTAGAAAATAAAAGAGTATATAAAAAAAAACTTTTTAAAAAGCACGCTTACCTTAAAATGCACTAAAAAGGACAAAATAATTTTTTTAGACATTACTGACTATAAATAAAAGCGTGAAGCGCCCAACGAAGATTACGTCGATTTAGTTTAGCGCTCCACACTTTTATTTATAGTCACTGATGTCTAAAAAAATTATTTTCTCCCTTTTAGTGCATTTGTAATATAAGCCTGGTTTTTAAAAAGTCTTTTTATATATTTTTTATCTTTTTATTGTATCATTTCAATAATTGTAAAATAAAAGATCTGGAACCTGTCATTTTGACCGGTGGTGGTAGGTTTCCATGTAGTTGTAAAAATATAAACACGAAATTGTTCTCAGTACTATGCATTGTGTTGTTTAAAGGTCTGTGTGTGAGGTTTTGTTCAATTTTCTACTGGACATGTAATGTTGACCCAATTTCAACATAGCATGTTTGCTTGCTTTCTGCATTTCGTACGATCATGTTCCGTATACCTGAACGTTACCTGCGTGCGGATTTTTATTGTACAACTCTTTGGAAAGCACTGGTAGTATAAATTTTACGAATTTATTTCCATGTATCCATCAAGTAAATGAAAAATGTTTATGTTTATTATGGATGAAGGCATTTCTTATATACGTTGTCGAATGGAATAAGTGTTGAACAATTCAAACTGAAATGATTAAGACTAACAGGTTTATTATTTTACAATTATTGAATTATAATAAAAATGATTTTATAAGAATTGATTGTATAAATATCTTTTGTAGATCACGTATTAAAATAGGAGCCGTACAAAGTCTAAATAAAATCAATCTTGTCATTTTTATGAGGGCACATATACCAGTTACTTTTAAGCAGGTTCAGTGTTAAACCACTAACAGTGATAATCGTTCTATTGTTCTCTCTCATTGACGCATTATTTTACTCGAAATAATACTGATTTATGAGGTATAGTGAAGAATGTACACATAGTAATTCAGTTTGCCGACTGATCCGTAAATAAAGGCTTTATTCGACCACGCCAGCACCCCGATACTTGCCAATGAACCGGGTCAGTTATTTTTTGCCAAGCAACGACAAACGCAGGTGCTTTCGAAGAAGAATAAACAAAGTGGAAACGACGGTGGAAAGGGAAACAGATTTCTGCACGAACTATTGGACAGGGGACAGTGAAATAAATGTAAGCACGCCGGACATTCGGTCACTGACCCGTAACAAAATTCCCTTTGTACGTAAATGCTCACGATCGATCTTTCGCAAGAGACCGAAGAGACATATTTTCAGGAATTTATTTCGCGAGACGCGAGACATCGCAACATTTCGGTGAATTCAAAATTCGAAGTCAAAATTAGTGTAAGATAAAAATAAATGCTAAAGCAACGAGCGAAAGGATTAACACAAGAAAGATACATGGCGGATCCAAAAACTTTTCAATGTTCGTTAAATAGTTATTTACAATGGCTCTGACGATAAACACGGCAGTGTTAAAGTCCAAGAGATTGATGAAGCTGGCCAAGGGTGCAAAGAATTTCGGTAAAGCATTCTACACCTCCCCCCGATCATCAATTTCTCTCAACCCCAGGATCAGCGAAACCCGCAACAATCAAATTGAGATCTATCGACTTACAGAACGCACGTCCTTCCACGCAACTTTTCCAGGGAACAACTGTCGCACGGCCGAAGAACGTCCCGCTGCCGCGCTGATAGGAAAACTTATGAACTCCGAGAAACTTCTTAACTTCTCGTCTATTGCGAGCCGCGCGTCATTAGACGGCTGTCTGCGATAAACAATCACGAAAGTTCCCGTCGCGTCGTTCCCTCGCGTTCTGCCGCGGCTATTCAACCAATCAACTATACCTTGACAAACTAGCGTGTCCCGTCGGCCGTCGCAGTTCACTGTCAATTACTCAGTTTTTCCTGTCGCGGGGCCGAAATGTCCGCTTTCAGTTTGCTGAATTGCTAAATTGAAACAGCCCGCTCGACTCCCCAGCAAACAACTTTGCAGTGGAAACTACTTTTGCTTTTATCGTAACTTCGGCGTCTTCGGAGGACGTGTTTACTGTAGTTTGGAAGGGTTCGCTGTGATTTTGACACTGTCGATTAATCATTTTTCTGTGCCGCACAGAACTCTGCAGTTTTTCTTCGTGGCAAAGTTTAAGTGCAAATGTTGTTCGTGCAACATGCAGGAAAATGCTGTTCGTTTGTTGAAGCCATCTAACGTACAGCATCTAAAATTTCTACACCTGGAGGTCCAGTAAGTCAGCACGGAAAAGTTGTTTTCCAACGCGCTTTTTCCAGTAAATAAATTCTCCACTCGCCTGAGGAAGAAACTCGTTAACGACGCTAAACGACGACGAACGGAAAAAGCAAAGAAGCAACACGTTCCGACAAATTGTTTAACCACCCCGGTTCATTGAAACGCAAACACACCGGGGCGAAGGGACGATACAGAAGCAAAATACATATTGCGAATTAGCAATTGAACTTCTTGCGAGCTTAATGAAATGCAAATCCATTGCAGTCGACGACACTCGGGGGACGCTAATGAAGCAAATATATCCGAGCAAGTTGCGTTCCCGAGGATTGCGTGAATGAGTCGAGATCATTTGAATTTTTAAGCGTCCACTTGCTTCCTTCCCGGCGATATTTTCTTCTTCCGAGCCCGATATGTATCTCGGTGATCAGTGCGTCTCGTTAATGAACTTCGCAGCAGAATCGTCAGTCTGTTGACTTAATCTGAACGAGTGCTCGATAAACACGTTACCGATGCTGCATTTCCCGAAGACTTTCGGCAAGTTTAATATATTATTTATTCAATCTTTTCTTCCCGGCTTACTGTTCGCTAGATTTATACGGGACTTCGCTCGTAAATCTGTCGCGAAGATTTTTCGCGAGAGAAGCGTTCGCGCGGAATTTCCGTGGCGAATACATTGAATTATTGATCGAGGATTTTCTGGTAAGTTGAGTCGGACGTATTGCGCTAGAAGTGGCTGTATTAATATTGGAACTAGTCGTTCAGTCGATATGGCTGATGCGAGATTTTCTATTTTTCACAATTTTTGGAATTCGCAAGACCACTGTATAAACGTAATTTTTTTATGCCACGCTTGAAGTGTTTTCGAAAGCACTCCTCACTACAATCATTTCAATAATTTGTATAATTTGTTGTACACGTACAACAAAAGTTTCGTCGAATTTGCATATCGACGAATAAAACGTTACCGCGAACAGAAAATAAAGCGGAACGATCTTAAACTTCCCGATAAACTTATTGTTAGTATTTCGTGATCATTTTCAACATTTTTACGGAGCATGAAGATCGATGGTCCCGATAATGGCGGGGAATAAAATGCTCTGTGAAAACAGAAGGGTGTTCATTTCCGGTCCCGGTGGGTAATTAAACGTTCCGCGTCTCAATGCTGATCGGGCTTTTTTTTTTTAGTAGATTGTCCGGCGAGTGAATAGGTTCGTTTGCCTATGATTTACGGAAACGTGGCCACGCGAAGTGCAATGAAACAGCAATCAGAAGGGGACAGCGGAACGCGGCCAGGCGACTTTTGAGAATCATGCAATCGAGACACGTCGAAATTGGAAATTTCAGGTCGGTCCGTGTGTTCGGTAGCTGCAATGCAGTTTCCTCTGTAGGGCTGCGATCGATCTAATGCGCGCGGTGCATAAGGCCGTATACCCCGTTCCGGTGCATCAGCAGCACAGTGCAGCGAGTGATTTTCGGCTGCTCCCGGAATTTTTCCCGAATTCCCGGCTGCGAACTTCTTCGCTGCCGGGCCCCGGTTTAATTGGAAATCCTCGGCTAATGGCTCTCGATCTGCCGATTGCCCTTCGGGGAACATCAATTCACGGAAGCGCCACTGCATTTGTACCGACTAGTGCTTTAAGCGTTTCCTAAAATTGTAGTTTTCTCGATAAAATCCGTTCCTGCTTATGATAGTTATTAGTTTTTCAAGAGAGACGTGTTGCATAAGTTCGTGCCCGATTTGAAAATAAAATTTAATGGTTAAATTTTGAAGATTGGTTAAAGATGGGTTAAATGAAAATTTTAAAAATAGTCAAATTTTCAACAATTAGAAAAGAACGGCGACTATAAGTATAATTGATTAATAAAGTTGTATTCTTTGAAATTTAACCATTGAATTTTATTTGCAAATCGGGCACGAACTTATGCAATCATCTAAGAATAATGTCAACGCCGTAGAAAAGACAATTATTCAATATTTTTTATGAACCGTCGATTGTTAACACTTTTCACCGGTTAAAAACCGAGTAAAATCGTAAATGCAAATTGTAATGGCTGCTATTAGAATTCTCGTTGACGAGGTTACTAATTAATACCGATTAACGATTACTAGATACGAGCCATGTAAATTTTCAAGAAAAATTCGCAGTCTCCTGACGAAACATCACGGTTCATTACCTGTAGATTCTGACGTGTGAACACCGTTTTAGTCAATTTTAACGCCAGGCTTAGCGAAATTCTTCATAAAACCGCGGCGGCCGTTTGAAAATTCTGATCGACAGCCTCCATTTTACTAGATTTTAACGAAATTCTGCACAAAGCCGGAGGTTTAATTATTTTACTGAATGGTGGAGCGTGCGAGCTGAAGAATTTATGTCTGTCGCTGAACATTCTGGCCAATTTTGGTAAAATTAAATAGAGATGCTTTTGGGATCACAGAGACCATGTTTTCGACAGCTTCTCAAATGTTCGGGAATATTCAGAGATTAATGATGAAATTAACTCCAAAACAATTCCGAAACAACGCCTATCGATTTACTGCACTATGAACGATCCTGTTAGTCTCTGTGACGCATTAGATCGCGAAATCACTATTTATGAATCTCCAAGAGATTAACTCCAATAAAAATTCCGAAAAATAGCCTATCGATTTACTACGAACGATCCTGTTTAGCCTCTGTGACGCAACAGATCACGAAATCACTATGGAAGAATCCTTCTAAATTAAGAATCACGGGTAAAAGTCAATAGCGAATTTCGCGGTAGAGCTGCATAGTAAGTGCGCAGGACGATAGAGGGGCGTAACGCGGAAAAACAAACAAATCGATCTGCAGTTCGGTGGGATTCCAAGAACACATTCAAAAATCGCTATTCTCTTTTCCACATCGCGGGTATGTGTCCGCGAGTAGATTTAATGACTGCCAGGAGCGTAATATCTCCGCCCGATGGCCCGGAAATGGATTCAACGCGGATACCTTGAGACGGTGGGATATCCGTGCGGCGACGTGGTTGGTTATGCAAGACGCCGCCGGAAGGACCGTCAGACCGGAAAACCGTCGTTCTGCGGGAATTTTTCTTTCGACGTGATAACCGGATGAATTCGGACCGTGGAATGAAATTACCGATGACCTTCCATTCTCCTATCTGCATATTGTCCCATAGAGCCATTGAACATTCACCGCTTTCCACGAAAAATATTCAAGATGCCTCCAAGCGATTCAATATTTTATCTAATCAAATTAATATGGGTTTTAAATGTGATGCAGCGACCTCCGTGGAAAAGTATTGAAGCCGAATGAATTTTAAACGAGGGCATATATCTTAAAATAAAATTACTATCTCAAAATAAATTAAAATAAATTAAATTTTATTCTATTTAATATATTCTCCACATATTACAATATATTCTATATATATATTATGTACAGTGGGTGTAGTAAGTATTCGTTCACCATTTCAAACAGAGAATAACTTTTTTATAATTGTACTAAACGACCTAACTTTTTACAATTAATTAGAAGCATTGGTTTACGGAATGATTAATAAAAAGATTTCCCAAAAATTATAATTTCCAAGGTCACATGCAAAAATGAAAAAGGCGTTTTTTACAACTTTTTTATTGATACATTAGTTTCACATAAAGATTATTATTAATCTTTGTTAGATATCGCCCAGCAAAATTCAATTTTTGATGGATTTCTATTCTCCTTTGTGGACATTGTCCATTGTCAGAATTCGAATGCTGCCCACTAAAAAATTGTGCACACGCTTCGAAAGCCAGCAATTTCATATATTTTCTAATCAAATTTTTCTAGCTACGGAATATGTGCAAAACCGCGCTGAAAATCGAATAGCTTGCTGTGACTTTTTTAGAAGGACTAGCCTAATAAATTCAAGAGGCAGCTATGTTGTTCTAAAATGTGCTCAATTATTTGGATAAAACCCATCTCGAAAACGAAACGTTTTTATCGAACAATTTCTATGAACGTTAAATATGAATTTCTGATTTTTACAACGTGGATGAAATGTTTGCCAACAACGTCGCAATAAAATCGAATAAAACTTGATGCAACCGAGGAGAGAGAGAGAGAGAGAGTTTTGTTTATAATCATTCAAGATTAACGTAGGAACAACAAAAACCGCATTCCCAAGTTTTCGTTTTCAATATCCATTGTTTGTAACTATGTTACACACCAATTCCAGCGGAGATTACATCGCTGGCAAGAATCTTGGCGAAGGAACTTTTCCATTTAACTGGAATCTCTGACGGCGGGGATGCAAAAATAACGATTAAACAAAGGTATCGCGCAATAAAAGTTCCGAAGATCGATTCAACTATGCTCGAACAGTGCACGTGCTATAACAACGTTTCCAAGTTGCCGAGTTTTCTCGGCGTGTGTATTCGACATGCATACATGTATACACGAGTTATATTGATCGAAAGTGTGGAAGATACGGTTCAGCGTGGCTTAAAATTATTAGTTCCGTCGATTTTGCAGTTCGTATAGTTGCAGCGTACTTGAGATTGTTTTTGGCCGCGAATCCCGCACGCGAATTTTCCCTTGGGGAGCTGTTGGCTAACTTTTCCGTGGCGCGCGAAAAATGGTGATATAATATCGCAGGAATTCAGAAGGTTATCCGTATTCAATTTTTTTCGATGATGCACAACAGAGTTGGGCAAACGTTAGTCCCAATTATGATTCATAAGCTCTACAAAAGTGACTAATAATCAATGACTAAGTAAATATTTGGGCGTGACTATGAGTAATGACTACATAAGTATTTCAGCGTAATGACTAGACTGCGGATTTTATGCATTTATGACAAAAATGGGTACGTACAATTTAAAACAGTGGACAGATTAAAAGGATTTTAAAATATCAATGTACTCGTTTCAGCTAATTAATATCATTAGAGAAAAAATTACATGTCTATTTGGCTCCAGTGTTGTACAATTGATGAAGACAATTTTTATTTTGCATAAAGATCCGCAGTCTAGTAATGACTAACGAACAATGACTAAATTTTTATTCAGGATGAATATCGAATACTGACTATAATGGCATAACTAATGACTAAATACGCAATCAGAATTTCTCTATGACCAATGACTAAAAATGGTTATAAGTTAAAACAAGACATAATAATAACAACAAAATATCCTACTAGTTCATAAACTTATAGAATATAGATTATGACACGATTGGTCACTGCAAATTCCGATATAGTTTAAGTATACATATTAATGTATGTTACTCGCACAATAGTGACTGATGACTAGCCTGCGGATCTTTATGGAAAATAAGAAATGTTTGCATTGATTGCAAGACACAGGAGCCAAATAAAAGTTTCATTCTCCTTTTAATTATCTTATCAAGCTGAAACTAATACACTGCTGGCCTTCAATCGTTTTAATACGTCCACTGTTTTCAGTTGTACGTACCCATTTTTGTTATAAATGCGTAAAATCCGCGGTCTACTGATGACTAAAGATTGATGACTGATCATTTAAACTAACTAATGATTAATCATAACTAATAAGCAATAACTAACGATTACTTACAGTTGTGACTAACTAGTGCCATGCAGTTATGACTAACTAATCAAAAAGTTTTATCTGACTTTTTTTAAGTTCTGACTAACAATCAATTAGACTATTAGTCATTTTTAATTATTAGTTGATTTTTGGCCAACTCTGATGCACAATAAGAAACTTTGTGAGTAAACAATCAAATTAATGTCAGGCCTGTTACACGTTTCCCACCACCTATCAGTACGTTCCCCCACTACCCAAGCCTTAAGCTTAAGTGGGGGAACGGGCCAAATTCTAATCTAGTTCAGGCTCCATTTTCGTCGTATATAAAAATTATTTAGTAATTTAAAAAACGAAGACACGTATTTGGGTCTTAAATGAATAATTGTAGTTTCAAGTAACATGAACAAATCAACTAATCATTACGATCACAAAAAGCTACGTGAGTCCAAATAATAGCAAAAATATCCCTTCAAAAGAATCTTTAAAAAATTTGCGAGATTTCGTTCGAATGACAACGTTAATATTTTTCTTTACCAGAGCAGAATTGAAAAAGTAGTAGTCAGTTTCGCGGATGGCGAATAAGGATTTCGTTTGCCCAGGTGTCGTTTTAACTAATTAAACTCTCCGAGGCACTATCTGATTGGTCGCACTGGATCCAGCGTCGGATGATGGGGGCACAGTCTCTAATTTCGCGTGTCACAATGCACTAGAACACTGCCCGACAATGATCCCGCAACGTACGATGGCACCTCGGAGAGCACATTGAGGGAGTAACAGCCAGATTGGATTACTTGGTGGACGTCTCTTTCGTCTAAATACAGGTACCAATCTATTAAGTGGAAGTAATGCTGTTGCCGCGATGAGAATTAGCGCGGGGATTTACTGCGAACACGATGAACTTTGAAAAATCACAACTTTGGACGTGCTGGGAAAGTTTTGAACGCTGGAAATTTTCCGAATCAGTCCGTTTCGTTGCTGGACATTTTCTCGGGCTTTATTGAGAACGAAAGGTTCTTTGAGAAATTTCAGGTAGAATTGTTTCATGTCAATGTTACTTCTCTTTAATCTTGAGAAATTGCGGGTAGAATTGTTTTATGTCAAAATGTTACAAATTTTTCTACCCGAGAAACAACCAGAATTGTTTCACGTGGATGTTGCAACTCTTCTCGAATTGTTTGATTTCTTTGTTGAGCATTTTTTCTTCTTCTTTTTATTGCTAAACATTTCTCCGGCTTTGTTGAGAAGAAATACTTTAGAACGATGAAATTTCAGCTATAATTGTTTTAGATCATTGTTAAAACTGTTCTCCGGTTTTCGATGCATTTTTTAATCTCGAGAAACTTTGAATGGAATTATTTCATTTCGTCGCTTAGCTTTTTCAGAATGTTCCGGATAGCAAGACAGTTTTTGCAGCCATGATATTTCGACTGAAATTATTTTGTTCTATTGCTGAACGTGTTTTATGTGTTCTGGAGAACGAGAGATTTTTTAAATTCATGAAATATCGAGTACAATTCTATACCGTTGCTAAATATTTTATTGGTTTTTCTCCAGTAGAAAGAATGTTTTAAACCCGTGGAATTTCGACTACAATTTTCGCTGAAACGTATTTTCTGGATTTTTCTGCGAAGAAATTGATTAAAAAACCGATTAATTGTTTTATACTTACAGTAACGTGACTTGTAGTGAAAATAGAAGCGCCCACAAACTCCGTAAAGTTTCTGTAACAAAAACGATTCAATTTTTCAGACAAATTGTAATTATTATGAAATTACTATATGTGGTACAAATAGAGTAATATTGCTATTGAATGTCATTAACAATACATTTCCTTATAATTTCAAACATAATTTCACCGTCTAACCATGAACATTGTATAACTAAAAAAATGACAATAATTATCGTCTACAAAATACGATTATTCTCAACCAGAAAATAAAACTTCAGTGAAAAAACTAAGAAAATAAGGTTAAGTATCACGACGATGTTTACTTTGCACATCCGCCCCGATAATTCTACAGGGGAATATTATTATTCCTCCTTCGTCCTTCATTTGCAGAAAACGTGACTCCGATAAAAATCTTCAATTACTTCTTCGTAGAATTGCAAATTAAATCGTAAATCGTTGAAATTCTTTCGCGGGACTTTAAGAATACAGAAAAGCGTGGAAATTACGGCAGCTTCGACGCGTCTCGAAAGTCTTGAGAGGGCGATTTACTTAGTAAAATATCGGAAACGTGTTTCGAAACGTCTTCGCAAAATGTTGATGGATATCACACGATTCGTTATGGAAACCTATCGAAACACGACCCTAGTATGAACGTCAATCCTTATGGGATTGTCTTCCTCTGGGGTATGATATTTTATTGTTATCGCGTCT
This sequence comes from Lasioglossum oenotherae, assembly GCA_028455765.1. Lineage (NCBI taxonomy): Eukaryota > Metazoa > Arthropoda > Insecta > Hymenoptera > Halictidae > Lasioglossum > Lasioglossum oenotherae. Next base: position 1,868,212 of record CM052284.1, on the reverse strand, counting down.
GTCGCGGGACGAGTTCGCCCTTTTTTATTAGATTATTATACTCCCCCGCAGGCAGCCGAGAGATAACGATATGCAATCATAAATCACGGATCTTTTAATCTAAGATCGCCTTTTTTCCTTCCATTTTCCGCGTCGAACACATTGAGAATTTTAAACTGATTTTAAATTAAAGACGCCGGCGCGGCGCTGTTATCGATCGCGCTCGTTTAATCGCTTCGGTACTGATGGGGACAGGATTGTCGAGATAACTTCTTAAAAAGTTGCTGGAACATTCGCTTCTTGCTATAATATTCGTTCAATTATTTAATCATTCACTTATTCAGCGTGTATGTAAACCAGAGTAGGACAAATATTTGATTTAAATAAAAATTTTGAATAAAGTGAGTTTTTTCCAAGTGGTTGTTTATTCCAATAAAATTTTTGCCCAACTCTGATGTAAACTTTAGTGACAACAAGTGAATTGTTGCTTGGTTTTAATATTTTTTTCTTAAAAGTCTGATTTCAGTTTCTTGCTAGAATTTAACATAACATTTTATTGTCTCAGAATTTTTCTCAAGTATAGTATATGTACACGAACAGAAACTATTCCACACAAATGAAAAATAATCGTAGACATTACACGTATCCAAAATGTAAATTTCATTAGATCAACGGAAGATCTCCCAGAGCAACCAAAATAACATGTTTAGCAATTAATGATCCCCCGACACGCGATTGCTATTCTAACAGATCTGGTCGAAGATGATTAAGTCATTAGTATACGTGGTTTGTTCACAATAGAAACGTCCTGCATTAGCTTACATAAGTTCACATATGAACTCTGATAATGCAATGCTATTGCCAGCGATTCTATCACATACTTCGATCTTCCGATGTTGAACAATGTTAATGTCAATGAAGGTATTTTTGCTCCACGCCGTCTATGTATAACATTCCAACGGCCAGAAAAAAGATTTATCATTTATTTACTGTAGCTGGAGGGTTTGACTAATGCGACGCGAATCGCAGGTGCACATGTCGATAGACTATAAAAGACTATGTATAGACTGTTCCAACGATTGTAGAAAGTGCTACCTTGGACTTTATACTGTATTATATAGGAAGCTTTATTTATAGAAATGTGGAAATGACCTCGAAATATCTACAAGTGATTATCTGGCGAGGGAAATTCTCTGTTCCGTCTACGACATGTGTTGAATTCGTCCACGTGTTACTTCAAACTTCGTAATTGAACCTTAAATCCTTTGAAATGTGAACAAATATGTAATAGCATGCAAGGAATGGATATATTCAAAGTAGTTTCATGGTATTTCCTAAAACAAATATATAAAACACTATTAAAGGAAACGTGCATAATAAGCGAGTATGTACAGTAGCGGACAAAAGTTTAAGACCGCTCTAAAGAAGGCGGTAACTTTTTTAATATTGTACTATACGATTTGAACTTTTTTGGGAAGCTAGAGCAATTAGTTTACTAAAGGATGTGAAAAGAAATTT
>CM052284.1:1848703-1866615 GCA_028455765.1 Lasioglossum oenotherae | reverse complement strand
GTATAAATTAGTAAATTTATTATAAAATTTAAAATTGAGAGGGAATTCTAAATTATAATATAAATTAGTGAATATCTTTAGTAGTGCACGTATTACAATAGGAGCCGCACAATACCTAAATAAAATCAATCTTGTCATTCTTATAAGGGAACATGTACTTTTGAGACTCGATAGGTTTAGCGTTAAGTTAACTCCAGCTTCTTATATAATTGACGCAGAATGTTTTTATTTTCCTATCAATGAAACACTCTGTTCACAAAATCATCCCAGTTCCCCACGAGACAATTCTGGATGCAATGGCGGAACGACGAAAGACATCTAAGGATGTCATTACATTATGAAAGACACAATTTGAGAGATGACATTAAGGAAATCAGTACCTTGGAAAGATATAGGGTTACCCAACGAAATATAACAATGCGAGCCAGTTAACAATTCACATAATTGTATGTATTTTGTGTATATATCTATACAGTAAATGGCTTCGTAGTTGTGCAACGATAGTTATGTAAATATAACTTGACGCTATGCGGCACTTAAGGAAACAATGTGCACAATGCTACTCCACAGTGGCCCTTAATAACTACTCCTTCTATCCTATGACAATATGTAGTAGCAAGTGAATTAAATCCTTCAATCATAATCAATGTTTCATGACATCTGTCATTTGCTTTGACACATCTTTCAATGTTTAGGTGAACCTAATTATTACGAATTATAACTATTTTTTTTTCTAATTTCATCCGCTGATCGAAATCAATTGTTTCATTTCAGTTGAATATCAACCTATTTGTAAAAATAAGATGAAAAAAAACAAGTGATGCTGGAAGCAATGAAGAAGGATGGCTCGAATAATGTTAAGATCACGCATATAGGGAAAGCAAAGCTTCGCAGCCAAGGGATCTATCAGAAATAAAAATTAGGAGTAATATTTTTAATTTATTGTTTAATCTAATCTAGTTTTTTCATAATTCTATATTTATTTCCTTTTGCTACTATTATCATGGGACAAACTAAATTCATCGACTGCTACTATTATTATGGGATGGAGGGAGTAACAAACTGATGAGACAGTTTGAATTTCTATTTAGTGTATTTGCACAATGTACACAGTTTTAGCAATGGAGATAGAAAACAAATGGTGGTGGTGAACGTGTTAAACAATATGTTACTTCAACGTGCATGTAAGTGCATTACGTACGTCAACGGGTTAAAGAAAGAAAATCCTGTTTAGAAAAATGGTAACAGGATACACCGCAGCAGTCTCGTCTAAGTCAGCAAGTCGGAGGATGTGACTTTGTGTGGGGCCGAGGAAAAATCGATTAGCAGCGATGACAGGTCCGTAACACGCGAATAATCCGCTCGCGCGATGTTTACACGCGATCCGTCCATCGGAAGGATGCATTTGCATGCGAACGCGCGGAAAATCCAAGCTTCCGACTTGATTTGAAAGGCATTATATGCCGACTATTCCAGCCCGTGAACACCTGTTGGGGTTCCATCAGACACGAAAGCCACTTTTCCTACGCTTCCGGACGGAATTCCATTTTGATAAGTCTTTCTCGTGTGTGCCGCGCCGCCTGTCCTCTAACCTTATGCATTCAATCTCGACTTGTACCTATGAAATGCATTGATCCTTTAACGTGCCCGCGCCGCGGTGTCTGGTGACAGAAGAGGGCCTCTGTCGCTTTTCATGGTCTACAAAAAAGTATGTATATCAGGTATGTTAGGTTCGCGCCATAGTACGAGCTGTTCATCAAATAAAAAGAAGAAAATCTACATATAGAGAAACGGTATAAATCTGCTACAAAAAACATCATAGATCAGTTCCACGTTTCTCGCAGTCGCAATCTAACCAATCTCGAAAGATCGGCGTCGCTGCCAAGTTTTTCCTATCAATTCCTAAAAATCCCTAAAAAAAAAATTATTTCTAGTTTCTCGTGCAGGGCTCGGGTAGAGAATTACACGGGAATCTTTCATTCGATCGCGGACGGGCGAAAAAGGGTCACAATTATCGGATTTTTCACGGCCGGGACGGAATCGGTCCGGAAACAACGAAACCTGCCGGTCCCGCGTTTCCCGTGAAAGCCTCATAGACGTTAATCGGCACAAGTTCCGCCGATAATCGGGCCGATTAACGCGAAAACGCGGCTGCATCGGAGATACGTTCAACTCAAGCCAGCTTTTATGGCGGACATTTCGACAACGGCCTCCCATCGAAGTGGGTCTATACCTAGAATATCTAAAAATGTTCTCGGGAATTCTTTCAAAGATCCTTCTGTGATATTATTACGCGACTCTTAATTTTATTCTGCATTTTTTTCACAACAAAATATAAAAAAAAATGGCTAACAAAAATTGAGACATCTGAAATGAACAACTCTTTTGATCCTCAAACTAGACAAAATCGTTTAAAACATGAAACTATAAAAAAATGGAAAAATTCCGGTTTTTTTTACGATAAAGGTGGCCTACCTCCGAAACTGTTTTTTCTTTTTTCGCGCGAATATGTATATTTTCGCGTGCTCTCCGGTATCAATTAATGCGAAAACATAAACGCCCGCCCGCTGGCCCCGCGAATTTCGTTCACGCGATAGCCTTCGTGAAATCATTTACGTGTTTTCGCTTGGATCTCGTTTTCTCGTGCGAACAATTTCCGTCGCGTGTTTGGATTGTGTTCACAGCCTGATGTTTGCACTGTTCGAAATTCTACTATCCTTTTTTTCAGCTTCCTTCACGCTTTTCGATTTATTCGAGGACGTACAGCTTGTCAAATGTAGCTGTGCGGTTGACCAAATTCATAGGGATGCGCAGAAGAAAAAGATCGCACTCGACGAGAGAAGCATGCAACATTTGAACGGTAAAGTACACACCTCGTCAAAAGTGCGTACTGCCCATTATTTCTTACAGCTATAAACATACCAAACAACTGTTTATATGTTTGTGTGAATACACTATACTTTTTAACTAAACTGTCTCAACGTGAATCGTTTGACAGGTGACGTATCGTTGTGAAGTTCCGCCTATTTACCACTGCGCACCGGGATCATTTCCCCTTGCGGGGGACATTCAGCCGCACAGCTAGATTTGACAAGCTGTATATTACCGTTCGATTGGAAACATTTGTCGCTACAAAATTTGTCGCTTTTTATGGGAATTTAATTATTTTGCTATTATTTATTGTATTGTATTTTCCATTACGAATTTCTTCTGATCACAAATGAGAAAACTCGATCGACCTCAATCAACTATTCGAATGTATATATTTAATTAGTTAATTAAGAACATATGACAAGTAATGCATGCCTGTGAAAAATATAAATTAGATGTGGGTCCAAATACTCGGCAATTGAGTTTTTTTAATCGCATAAAGCGAATGTACGATGCATTCATACCGAAAATTCTTTAGAAATAAATGTGTACAGTTGGGAATAAATCCCGAAATTTCTAGTAAATATGAATTTTTATATTTTTATATTTTATATTATAAATATTTACTGTTTCGTTGGCCAAGGTTGAAAATTCATTTTTGCGTTGATGTATTGGCTGCACCAGGTTTAATTAAAATTTGCGAGATGTGCGTATTAATTTTCCAGTCTTTGTTTCATTGGGTAAATTACTTCAATCCGGTGTAATTTTATGGTAGCCGGCTCTGTAGTTGACGTGTATTTTGATATTATATTGTAATAACTCGAAGAGGTAACACGGGGTATCCGACAGTATTCCACGAGAATGAAACAAAATTACTATTATGCAACAAATAATGTACGAATAACATCAAAATGGGAGGGAAAATGCTTAATTAATTATTTTCTAGATTAATATTTTCAAGCGTTGAAAAAAGGGATGAGAGACATCAGTCGGTGAAAAGTCTCACTTTTCTGTGTCAATTAAGTCGGTCGAATGGTCGCTAATCACCACCTATTTGCAGTCAATTTAACGTTAAAAGTTGAATAAAATAAATACGCGACGCAGTTACAGTTTTCATTTCGTTGAGCTTCGCGAACTCTTGCTCGCTAAAAACATTTCAAATCCGTACAAAAAATCTATACTACGTAAAAATTACACCAAACTTCGGTCACTTATTCAATCATTCTTATATCTAGAGTTTATTTAGTGTAACAAAAAACAGTAAAACTTTCAGAAAAAGTTAGCAATGTTTTTATATTCTTTATCATGTTATAAAATATTTGAACATTTTTCGAATGTAAATTTAAAGTACGGACATTTTCCAAGTGCTCAAACACTATCACCAAAATAATTATCAGTGTTTCTAACATTTAATGAGAATAAATTTAAACACGTTCCAATTCTCCGAATTTTGGATCTTCATGCGAATGAAGCGCAAACGCTGTGTGGCCAGCGAAATTCCTGAAACGTCCTAATCCCTGATCTGTCCTACAAGTACACGCTGAAATGGACTGAACTTTTGACCTTATGCAAAACGATTATGTCCCTTTGTCGAGTAACTGGATTTGCTAAATCTCGAACAGGCCACGGTGGATCTGACTTGCTTAATTTCTACAGCAATTACCACTTCGTTCCCAACGTGGATAACGTTGCGGATGTTCGAGACTAATCTAACATCCGCTTGTTGTTGCACCAGTTTAATTAACTTGCGATTCTATGTGGATTTCCAGGATAAATATCGTCTGCTTTAATTCGTTCATTAATCTCGTCTCGACAATATACTTTTAGACATTTTTTCTTTTTCCTGTGTCCGCGCAGTTTACTGGACCGTCACGTGACGCGTTCCCCTCAATTCGTGTCTCCTCCCCTCATCTGACGAGATTGCCGGTTAAAAACGTGCGAAACTTTGCACCGAATAAATTCGATGGAGCGTAAATTGTAATCCAAAGTAAACCAACGATGATGGAGAAATTAAATAAACTCCGCAGCAGTGGTTACAGCGCACGAAAATAAAAATGACCACATATAATTTTCGGCGAGACTGAATAATTGATATCGATATTCGATGAAAAACGCGAACGTTAAGAACGACCAGTATCGCTTGTATTTCCGATGTACATTTTAATGCATATTTTTTCGTGTGCAAATACGACTTTCAGTTATGCCATACAGAAATAAAGTGACGGGGACAATGTGCCGAGCGAATTGAGTTGAGCCCACCCGCCGTTATGCATGTATGTGTAAAAATAAATATAATTTGCTGACCAATCCCGTGTTGAATTTTCAAGAGATTTATTCGTACGGATCAGTTTAATTAAACATTGCCCGTCGCAATTGTCTGTAATTATGAAATTTTCTTAAACTAGTGAGAACGGTATACGTTATCGTTGTTGTTCGCCGAGCAACAAGTAACGGTGCACGTCAACAGTTTACGCATTATACGCAAAACAGGTTCGCCCCGAAATTAATAATCTTCGCGAACTACGATTAAAAACTTCGCGGCACGCTCAACTTTCGCCTCGCGTCGAGCCAAAGTTAACAAAGCTAATCCGAGAGAAGTTCCAGATGCGTTTCGCTTACCATCGAGAGAGCTTGAAAAAGGATGCTTTCTACAAAATTGATCGGGACGAAACACTATACACAGTGAATCCTCCACAATCGCGAAGAGTCGCAGTCGCCGGCACAGTCCAAAGGCCCTCGCAACCTCACAATGTAACACCAATATGAAATCTTTTGTATTATTACTTATTTTTTTATGGAACTTATACCAATATATTTGTGGCCTTTTACTGATTAAAATAAGACCAAACACGATATAATTTCAACTGTATTTAGTGGTTTAATCGACGATGAAAGCTTCGGGCGCGAGGAGGGACAGCGTATGGGAAAGAAAGAGACGCGGAGAGTCGGCCGCGCGCGGTTTCTCTTTACACGCGCTGTCCTTCGCCACGTTCGGCTCGGTCTTTGAAGTTTGAAGCTCAAAAAGACAGTGTCCGTCTATGAACTTTGCAAACGAACCTCCCCGAGGGTTTTGGTTTTGCATCCATAGAGGATTTACTGTATCTATCTCTCGGATAATTCTAAATTAACATACAAGTCAGTGCACTTTTCATATGCATGACATATGCGCGAGAGCACGAATGCATAGCGAAAAGCGCAGGAAACAGAGGTAACCAAATAATTTCAGAAATAAACGAATTTACTGCAGTCGGTAACAATCTGTTCAATGTATTACAACACCTCCATCTTGAAACACCATTAGTCACCGCGAGTTGTTTCCCATAAGTCTCGTACGGGATTTATTTTTTCTAGATTGCGATCGGGTAACCAAATTATTCGTTGCTTTCGTTTAACCAATTATTCATCTCGATCGTACGTTATTGTTATTGTGCAAACAAACGGAGGCGAACATGCTCTGGACAGTGGGGTCGACCGAGCATTAACCTACTCTTAACACTAGAACTACCGAGCACTAAATGCAATTGGCATACATGGCCTTATATTAATGAGAAAATTACATTTAACATGTGATTCAGTAAAGAAGTTCACTAAAAAAGTATCTCAGGAAAACATTTATAATGTTAATATTTCTAACAGAACAAATCTGGAACAATCATTAGCCGTATGGCTAACATACGGTTCAACAAATGCTGAAATGCTGTAACAAATGCAAAAATCTCTTTCCACGTCTTCACTTTGTAAATGCAACTTGAAAAATGCGAACACAATTTCGAGAAACGTTTAATAGATCCTTGCATTTACGAAAGAGAAATAAGATCGCAAGGCAAACAATATTTAATTTTTCGTATATACAGTCAGCAGCAATATTAAGTGGTCACCCTTAAAAATCGCATAACTTTTTAAAAATTGCTCCAAACGACTTGATTTTTTTTTTAAGATGTTAGACCGGCTAGTTCGCTAGAGAATAAGTAAACAACAATTTATTAAGATTGCAATTGCTAGGTATAATGCAAAATTTTTAAAATGATATTTTGTCAACTTTTTTATCTGAGCCTATAATGATAATTTAAAAAATGTGTTTTATAGATTTCGGTAACTTATATACATAGTGAACATTTCATCGAAATCGGTCAACATTGCAATGAGCTACAAACGTTTAAAGATGATCACGTAAGCTGAAAATCTGCGACTTTCACCCTTAAGCTCTCATGTCGACCGATTTCGATGAAATTTTCAGTATGCATATAAGTTACCGAAATCTATAAAACGCATTTTTTAAATTATCGTTACAGGCTCAGATAAAAAAGTTGACAAAACATCATTTTTAAAATTTTGTATGATTCCTACCAATTGCAATCTTAAGAAATTTTTGTTTACTTATTCTCTAGCGAACTAGTCGGTCTAACATCTAAAAAAAATTCAATTCCTTTGGACCAATTTTTAAAAAGTTTTGCGATTTTTAAGAGTGACCACTTAATATTGCCGCTGACTGTAAAGATATGTACCCTTTGCAAAATGTTTACAGTGGGGTCGGAACGACCCAGCGCATCCGTGACACGCGCGTTGTAACTCGAATGTCCCGAGTTCGAGGGTAAGCTGCAATGTGCGCTAAAGAGGCGCTAACACCGGCACGACCAACTGCTCGCTTTATTATGACCTATGACTATTCGATTGGCTATTATTCACTTGAGGGAAATATCCAGCTCTCCGTTATATACACACCAGCCTCCAGAATCTTCGTACGAGATAACGTTCCGTGCAGGCGCGACGCGGTGCACCGCGGTGGTGGGAAGATAGCTGAATTTCCTCCGACAATCGCGCGCGCCGGAAGTCCATTAATTCATAGCCGCACGATGGATCGCCGGAAACGGGGTATTTCAGATAATTATCAAGACACATTTTCTAGTACTTGCGGATTCCCGGAATCTGAGCAACCGGGACGATGTGCAAAATTCGTCGGTTTCAGGGGAACATGGCGAACTACTCGCGTTCGCAAAATGGTGGGCGTATTAAAACGTTTTTATTGCATTTCTTGTATTCATTGTGTTTTATTTTGTTCCATTTTATGGTATTTTATATTAGACTAGATTTCCCCCGCCACGCGTTGCTGTGGCACAGTATTTTTTAAAAGCATGTACGTATTGAACGTGTTTGTGATAATCTATTTCGTTCAATTCCATTTCGTTTTTCGCGTTGCTTTGTAGTTCTCTCTCCCCCTCTCGCTCTCCGCGCTCTCTTCCTCGCTCTATCTCGTTTTCTCCCTCTCTCACACACTCTCTTTCTCTCTCACTCTCTTTCTCTCTCACTCTCTTTCTCTCGCACTCACCTACGTCGGGAAGGAATTAGAGCAAACCGCATTCAAAAAAGTCGATTTGATCAAAAGTTATAAGCAGAAACGTGCCCAAAAGAGAGGGAAAAAATTGACTTTTTCACTAATGACGTCACAACTTTTGAACCAATAGACTTTTTTGAATGCGGTTTGTTCCTAAACCTTTCCGAAGAAACGCCGCGTCTAATGGTTCAAGCCCCAGCTTTCTACGTTGAGCCGTTCTCAAGTGATGCCGTTACAAACATACAGACAGACACAATTTTATTCTATATAGAGATAGAGATAGAGATATTATTTATATAAAAGATTCTTCGTTCTCAAATACCTATGTATACCAATTTTCATAGCGATAGGTTCAACGGTATATAAGTTGATGTATCGCAGCGCCATCTACAGCGGCGAGTTACAATAAATGGAATAGCGTATAAACCTTCTCCATGAAAAAATACATATATGTGCCAAGTTTCATGTTGATCGGTCAAACAGTTTCGGAGTCTATTAATCACATATATATATATGTATATATATATATATATATATATATACACAAACATCCATTTTTATATATTAAGATTGATTTATACGTCCTTAATATTGAATTAAATGGAAATTCCTTTTATACGGAACAAAAAATTGAAGACCTCGATGCAGCGAAAAGTGGGAGAAATTATTATCATCCATATAAAACGAAATACTATCAATTTGGAAATTAATGGAGAATACGGAACGCGGTGGTAGCTGCAAATATCGGAAAGTTGTCAGAAGGAGGGGGAGAGAGAGAAGTGGTGAAAAAAAATCTGGCAAGCGTATTAGGATATCGAAAATATCGGAAATCTCGAAAAATGGGAGCTATTGTACACGATCGATCTTCATAAATAAACGTCATTCGCATCGACGATGTACTTCACTTTTTATGATTCCGCACACTAACTCGATGAGAAGTGTTTTTACAGCTGTCGATCGAAACAATTGTCTGCCTGCTTGTTCGCAAACATTGAACTTGTTTCTTTCGCTTGAGCTTTCGTGCATCGAGGTTCCTGTTTTTATTTCGTGAGTGTAATCAAGTACGATAACCCTGTTCGCATTGCTTTTCCGAAAACGATCGGAATCATTCACTTGAATATAAACAGAATAGTTTAATGTTTAATAATAAGAGTGAAATATCTTCATTTATATTTTCATCATGTGAACCTCGTTCAGGCGCATCAGGAAACACTTGATAATAGTACGCTTATGGGATACCGTAGAAAATGTAATTCGTCAAGGAGAGGGTTAAATTAGTCGCGAGCGTGGGCCGAAATTCTCGATTATGCTGGATAGCCTGGTCCAGGGTCAGACATCGCTCTTCGGTTATGGACGCGCTACACTGACACGATGGCATTGTTAATTGCCTGTCCGGCAATCACCGTGCTTGGCACACGGTGTTCAGATTAATTACCGGAATCTATTACGCGGACACGCATTCGTCAATCGGGATACCTTTTGTCATTGCCACGCTTCGACTCTTGGCATTACAGCATCCGGCGAACAGCTGTTCCGAGAAACAAACGACGCCACGCCCCACCCCTCTCCCCGGGTAATTAACAATCCGTCGTTATTTTTAGCGGGTATCAGGTTCGTGATTCACTTGTCCGCGTCTGATCACCGAACGAAACGAGCTTGAACGGATTTGATAGTGGTGGAGCGTGTGCATCGCGGACAGAGTATCGAAACCGGATGGTGCACAACACTGCACTATTTACCATGCGACTGTCGCGTCGTGTATGACCGTCACTATTCTTTCTCTGGGTCGAAAACTTCCCACTACCAAACAGAACAATGTTTATCACTGGACTGCGGATTTTATGCATTTATGATAAATATGGGCAAGCATCATGTAAAGCAGTGAACATATTAAAAAGATTTAAAGACATCAGCGTATTGGATTCAGTTTAATTAGATAATTAAACGAAGAAAGAAATGCTTATTTCGGTTTTGTGTCTTGCAATCAATGCAAACAATTTTTATTTTGAATAAAGATCCGCAGTCTATTTATCACACATGTTTCTATTTTATTTGATCGTCCCATTGCTCATTTACACTGGTGGTCAAAACGACAAGGCGCCTCAAGGTTTTTAGCAATGAACATTCATTTGTACATAATATAATATACAGCGTGAAATGTCTTCGTTGCATTATCTTCACATTCTATCGCAGCTGCATTATCTTGCTGAAATGTATATTTTCTGTCAGCAATTCTGCGAGCATATGCTCCAATTTGCTCTTTAATTAAATTTAAGTAGCCACCACTATTCATACGGCCTTGAATAAATTTTATTTCCATTTTTCCTCTATATAGCCACCACATTGTCGACGACTCAAAACCCTTTGTTCCTTTCTTAAATCATGGAAATACAACTTGTGTCCATCTGGACCATCCAAATTTAGTTTCTTTTCATCCGTGAATATAATTCGTTTCCACTGATTATATGAAATTTTGTGTGTGTACAACGGTGCCTTATCATTTTGCCACAAAATTCTATTGTATCGTGCACTACACAAGTAAATAAGGTTCAAAGAGTACATCGTGTTTTCAAATGTATCGTTAAGAGTATCGTTTTCATATAAAAATAAACAAATTTTGTCAACGGATCAAATGGTTAAACTTCCTTCGGAAATGAAATGTTGCTCAATTTTTATTATATTTTCGATCGTGCTAGATCTATTTGAAAGATAACGTTGATACACGAAACAGAAAGTCCCACGCGTCTCGCGAGAGGAATAATAATAGTGCACTGCACACCCCGCTCACCAATTAACGAGACACGAATCCGCGAACCGGGAAAAGCGGATTTTGAATCGGAGCCTAAATCCTGCCGGACTTCTGGACGCGGGCCATACATCATTTTCATGACACCAGCGTCTCTCTGCACGCTTTAGCCCGATTTTAATGCGATTTTGGCAGCCGGCGAGCGCGAAAATCGCGACTTGTCAGAATATCAAAATAAATCCTCTCGCATCTTCGAACCTCGTAATCAGCGGGATCGAGAGGATCCGCGCTTCCAGACATTTTTGGAACACATTCCCTGAAAGTCCGACGGACTATTCGCGCACGGCCAGCAGCTTTCTATTCGAATGAAAATGCGCGACAGGGAACCGTGAAAAAGTTTACCGGCCGACGTCTCTGCGCGACAAAGCCAGCCGAGGAAGTTGGGAGGGTAGAAATTTTCTTATTTCTACGGTAAAAGTTAATTTACCAACTTCTCGAAAAGAACACGGCGACCTCGTTCATACGACCGAAGAGATTCTGGCTTCGGCGAGGAAGCAATCCGTCAAAACTTCTGCGCCATTCGCGTCCACGGATCATTTTTATTAACTATAATATATGTGACAGTAGTATTTCTCGAAATTGACACTAATTGGAAGTCGATCAAGAAATCAGGTAAAAATATCTGCCTAGTTATACTACATTTCATAGAAACAGTAATTTGATTTGCATATTTTTCTTTTTATGATCTTAGAACGTCTCAATGCACACAAATCTCGTAAAAGGCAAAAGAAAATGTACATTTTTTGTATGGCTACATTTATTTTCACACATTACCGACCGGTGATTGTTGCATAATTTTGAAAAATCTGTGCTACGTGGCTCAACACTTTTTAATGGAACCTTCAATAGCAACAGCGATTTTTATTGTGAACTAACAAGCCACCCAAAATAACGTCATCTAATAGTTTCGTTTAAGATTGCAATGTAAAAGGAAATTTTCTATGCTTTCTTTTGGTGCAGCACGATTATTGAAAATCCTATTAATAGGCTTCCGGTAGGTAAAGTGTTAATGCTTAAACATTGATTACAAACGAATGGGATTATATTTCACCCAAACGCGTAACATTCATATCTCTTAGACATTGTTAAGAACCTTCATCGCGAGTCTGGCTCGTCAAAGTACGGCAAGGGGTTAATCAACAATTTTTGTAGAACGGAGATGAAATGAGATCGAAGTCAATTGTATCGTAGAACACTATCGAGAGCTGCAGCTGCATAAATAGCACCTTATCCAAGCCAGATGATATTTACGAGTGGCTTCTCTATTATCGGAAACCTGCGGAATTATTTCAAACTGAATCGGTCTTTCACAAACAAGTTGCGGGTCGATGTGTCAGTTTACAAGTTGTAGGCGCGGAATGCAAATTTAAATAGCTGAAGAGACGGAAGAACGGAAGTAATTCAAGTGCGAGCAAGAGAGTAGGGAGGGAGGATCATCGTCCCGGTGGTGAAATATTCTGCCGCTACACATCAACGCGACGCGACGAGCGCAATATGCATTGTATGTAAATAGAGCTGTGAAATCTATTTTTGTTGTTGATTTTTGGCGAGCTGTTCCATTGTGCAGCGAGCAAGCGGCACGTTGTTTACAATAATTCCGTTGTTATTGCACCGCGATCACCGACAACAGTTCGCACATAAAGGGACCCCAATAACTGTTTATGGTGCATTTTCATGATGGAAAAACGACTGATATTGTTCGTGAAACGGCGCACAAAAACGGTTTATCGAATCGTCAAATTGGTTTACGTTCCTGTTACGGTAGAAATTAGTTCGAGACATTTTACTTGTAAAATGTCTGTCGTTATTTGAAGTAGAAAAATATTATTAGACAAATTAGTCCGTTAAAAAGAGCATCACTTCGCAAACGGAATTTAAGTTTGACCTTCATCTTCGGAGTTCAAGGAACACGCAAAGGAACACCAATTTTTGAAGATCAAGGTCATTGCAAGGTCATGTTTATATAAATATCTGAATGTATTTTAATAAAATAAAAATGTAGTTGTGTATCAAAAAACATCAATGACACCTGGAGAACTCCGAAAAAAATGACCTTCGGAAAAAAATATTCGTGCCAGATATTTGGTCCATTGATGATATGCACATTACGTAACAAATATTTTTTGCATCACAATAATCTGAAGAGATATTTAGGTGTCCTGTTTTAGACGAAACGCCCTGTATAAATACTGGAAATTTCATTGAAATTGGTTGATTGGTTTACGAATTATAAACGATCAAAAATGGTAAAACTTGCCACTTTATGGTACATTAGGAATTACCACTTTTGATCGTTTATAATTCGCAAACCAATTAACTAATTTCAATGAAATTTTCAGTGCTTGTATAATGTATATTAGTTGACCAGACACATCTTCTGAATTTTCGGTATTGGCCCAGCTAAAAGAGTTGTAGAAATCAATTTTTACTATCGTTTTTCACCATTCCGTCATTTTTTCAATATATTTATTAGACGTCATTTGCTAAACTGATTCTTCTAGCCTTACAGAGAAATTCAACTCGTTTGGTCCATTAATAAAAAAGTTATTCTGATTTAAAGCGTGTGGAATCAGTTATGCTCCTTACTGTGATAACAGAGTAATCTCTACTGATCACGATTCGTGATTCACCCTGCATGTGATTGTTTAACAATGCCATCGATGACCTTGAAAACTACGAGAAAAACAAACATCCCAGAAAATAACCCCTACAAGAAACTAACCACCTGATACCATCCAAATTACACATCAAAAGTGTGTTACTTTGTCAAAATTCAAGATATTCTGGGAATCACACTTAATTACTAGACTGCGGATCTCTGTGCAAAATAAAAATGTTTTGCATTGATTGTGGAAAGCAGGAATAGTATAAAAAAATTGATTTCATCCCTTAATGACTTTGTTATATTAAAAGCAACGTTGCAACGTTTTTGAATTTTTAAAACCTTTTACTGTTTTATATTTCGCCCTATCAATTTCTTCATAAATGCATAAAGATCCGCAGTCTACTCATTACATATTAATCTTCTCTCTAGAATCAAAGTTTAGACATTTAAGATCGACGCTGAGCGAATGAAGTTTTAAATAGTGGTCAGAGGCATCACTACGTCAGAGCTTCTCGAAGTAAACCGTCGTCCACGGTTAAGCGGTACACCCTAAGCATTCGCGTCCTCTAACCGTGCGACACCGATAATACCTTTAATCCACCGCTAATCCGTGGCGCGATGGCGGCGATGGTAATAACGCAGTCGCGACGACTCTGCGAACAGCACGAAATTGAATCTCATAACGCGCGAGGAGCGGAGATCATCGTAACGGTTCGATCGTAAAGTACAAAAAAACGTAGATAACAGTGACCTGTAAATTCCTCGACGGCGGGAATGAGGATGTTAGATATCAATACAAAGTGGCATTCCTGGCGGGAAATGCTCTTTAAAAATCGCGAACGAGATCAAGAGAATGTTTCACCGCAGTTTAAACTGCAATTTAAGATGAAAGATGAATTCCTTTTTGTTAAAAATAACAAGATCCACTCTTCTGTAAGAGATCTATCTAGATTTTATAAATAACATGTTAAATGTCCTCCTATTATTAATTAAACATATTTAAAGTTTCTATGTTCACAATATCATTTTATGCAATATATGCATGACTGTCAATAATGATGCCAATCATTATGATAGCAATGATTGAACGCACTCGGTATACCCGTTAATTAGCAACAAGTCATTCCGAATGACGGCGAATGCATAATTAAGATATCGTTACTTCCTGCATTGCGTAGTGAAATCGATTCACCAAACTGGAAATAATCTATATCTCTCGAGCTAATAAAAACGAACACAATCGAAATCCCAGCACAAAGTAGAGTGATAATGTCAGTATGAACAGTGGGTGTATTAATTTAAGCGTCAGTCTAATTCCAATCTCCGTCAAACATGGCGGAACATTCTCGCGCGAGCGGGTGTATCAAGTGAAAGTAGAAAACTCGGGCGTGAAAACCGTGGAAGTCCGAGGGGAAAAATCCTTGCGAAAACGGCTCGAACAATGGCGGGAAATGTTAACGGGGAGATCGTCTGCGTTAGCAGGCTTGATGTATCCAGCGTGAAATTTTTTGGAACGAAATATCGAGGAGTAAAGTGGAAGGAGCTCCCTCGAGAGGGAAAGAAGATAATCTGGAAGTGTGAAATTTGCGCGAGAAAAACTATTTGATCATGGGAGACACCTTCTAGATTAGGTTCGCACGATCATATCGATTTGTAATCGACTAACCGAGACATACCATGCGGGCCACACTAACGTATTCTTCTATTCGAGACTACGGCTGGGCAATATTGGGCGCGCCTACTCGATTAGGGGGAAGAAAGCTGTCTGGGAAATGCGAGAAATGAGAGCGGAGAATGCCGGCGAATTTCCTCCTTCGAACGCAATAACATAACGATCCATCGAGGAGCAATAAACTGGCACCAGCCGCTGCCAAAGCATTCAGGCCGAGAATCCCGAGCCGCCATCTTTCACAAAACCGTCACAATTAGCAGCCGCGACATCTTGTAGCAATTGATATCGAGCCACCGGACTCAGTTGGCAGGTTCCGCTGTCACATATTATTCATTTCGCGACCGTTTTATCTGTGCGAGCCAGTACGGAGATAATCGGCCGACTTATTTAAAACCTAACGTTCGCATAATAATGTTGTCTAAAAATACACTACTCCAGGAGATTGGAGGATCCCGGAATTGTGCAAACGGATTGGCGATCTTTAACCATCCAGTCCACGGGAGAAAAAATTTTTTTACTGTTTTTTCTCTGAACATTCTGAAAAGAACGAATGGGATGAAAGGGAAGAAATAAGAAAATATTAATACAATGTATAAATAAAAAATATGCGCTTTATAAAACATGAAACAAGTGTTTAATCATTCCTAGACGTGTGGAGGACACCTCCGACATCTTCTGTTGTTGTTTACGTTGTACAAAGTAATAAAAGTGATACAACAATTTATCATTATGGTTCGTTTTTGGTACAGTTTCAAGAATGCTTCTTATCAATGAATAACTCATTTATATTTGACTTCTTCAATCAAGTGATCAATCAAACGAATGTAAATGGTTTTTGTCACAGCTAAGTCAGCAACAATTGTAGTAAATTACTAAACACAATGAACAATGTAGTTTCAATAATTTGTTTCAATAAATTGTTCAAGCAAGATTTTTCGTCTCGTAATTTATTTTCAATATAATTTAATTCAAGTTTTTTGTTCGGTACTCTCTTTGTAATTTCACTTTTTCAATGAAAATAAATAGAAACACTTTTGGGATTATCTTATATTTAAGTCGCAAAATGATTTTACATGTAAAAGCATTGAATTTTTACTTCAGCGAGGCTCGCGGTTCACTGAATCTTTTACAATGCAAATTCGAGCGCACTCGATTGTGCAACTCACAATCAGCCGCGGAATTGACAGATTTAGTTACAAAATGGGAGGTGCAATAACCACATATATCTATATATACACATATATGTATTCATAAGTAATTCTCACCTATCTATGTCCGTAGAATAATGCTGGAATATATAATCGCTTTATGGGTGCAATCAACTCTGCAGTTATGTGTTTTATCTAATCTGGACGTTGAGTAATGAACTTGCATGCGTGACCATTTATTGGCTTATCGTTGCGTAGAAAAATGTAAAATCTCGGTAACATTCTCAACATTCTGGAAATATCACACCAGACAATTGAAATACAATGGAACCTCGATTAACCGAATCCAAATGTGATTATTAGACAGCGGATTTTATGCATTTATATAACAAAAATGAGTGTAGGTGTAATTTCATAAAGTAAACTCATTAGAAAAAATTTTAAAATGCTGTTACATTATTTTTAACCTATTGAACATATTAAGTAAGAAAATAAACATTCACTTCGCTCCAGTTTGTTGCAATTCAGGTACAAAGTTTTTATTTCGCATAAAGATCCGCTGTCATATTATGAAGGGAAAACAAATTTTCAAAAATAAAACATTTATTTTCGAATATAATGTATTATACATTTTAATTATTTCCCTGTTTCCTGTTTGTCTCCCGATCGAGCCGGTTAATCGAGGTCCTACTGTATTCCAATTTTGCCTCAAGATTATTTCTCCGTTGTTCTGTTAAATGGTATTGATTGTAATAAGTTGAAAATAATATATTCCGAAATTCTCTGCATTCTTTATGACCAACAGGAAGATGAATAAATACAGTTCAGAGAGTTCGCTTCTCTCGATCGAAATACGCCGGAGTTAACCGAACATATTGGGAAACACGATAACCGCGAAGGTAGCCATAGATAAGAGCCCGGTGCAGTGGCCGCATCCGGTGCATCTACTCTATCGAGACCGATAGCTGATCTCTGATGAAGTTATTATTATGGTCGGCACTCTCTCGACTCCTCCTGGATTTTAGTTGTTTGCGAGCAACCGCGCCGCTGCCGAGGGACAATAGTGCGGCAAGTATCCGGGAATTGAACCCCTCGGCTGGCTTCCAAACCCAAGACTAATCCACGAGATTTTCTAAATAACACGCGGCTTTTACGCGCAAAAGGGCTTTAACGTTCTTGTTGCGAAGGGGATGCAGTGGCTAGCTTCATTCTAGTACCTAGGGTCTGGGAGGTACAATGACTGAATAAAGTATTATGAAGCACGCAGCCCTTACTATACCAAGGTAGAACCACACTGAGGTCTTCGTAACGTAGTGTCTGTTAAATAGAGTCGGTGCTTACATCTTTATGGGAATGAGCAAAAGGGTCTTTAGTCTTCTTGCTCTGAAGAAGGTGAGGTTGCAGTGGCTTGGCTCATTGTAGGACTCGGGGTCTAGGGGATACAATGAATAAGATCAAGCATTTGGCCCTTAGCATAC
>CM052284.1:1775677-1848603 GCA_028455765.1 Lasioglossum oenotherae | reverse complement strand
CAATGAATCAGGATTGATCAAAATGCAAGAATTTCTATTTGAATAAAGGAAGTAACATAATGAATAAGAAAAGTGATTGTTAAATAGACAAAGAGTGAAAATTATTCAAAAAGAGTACGGTTTTAATTATGCTTAAACTGAAAACGTATTTGAACAGGTTTTCAATGAACCGGAATTTATCAAAATGCAAGAATTAGTTTCATTCTAGGGAAAATATTCCTTCGACCATAAACGATGGAAATGCATGTGTGCATCAGTCGCTCGCCGAGCGACGAACGTGAAAGTTTACGTAAGTAATAAACAGCATGATTACACCGCAACGTAAAAAATCCAGAGGAGAGAGGAACAATATTTCTTTCATATAATAGAAATCTGTGGAATGAGTTGTAGCTCATGAATATTGAAAGTGTAGTTCCTGTCGCACACGTATGCAATATGTGCAACGCGTGGATAATCAATGCGAGTAAGTGGCCGTTGTAATTTCAATATTCATAGTTATAAACGTATTCGAAAAGCACATTACGTCACACTCGACGAGCACGTTTCGCTATGTATATGGATGCCATCTCTCGACTGGGGGACATGATGTGTGCACAGAGCGTGCAAACGTAGAAAACACTACACTGAGAAAAAAATCCTGTCGATACAAAAACAAATATATGTTGATTCCATAAGATGTACTATTGAGTAGTGCCAATATCATATGAACTTATTTTAATATTTAATACTATTGAATTTCAATAGCAAAACTCACTTCCGCCAATCATATAAGCCAATAGCTTGACCATCAATGTTTTCAAAAAAATAAGATATGGCCTCGAACCAATTCCAGTATAAATCAATACATTTCTCAAATTTTTTTAACAACATATCTGATTGAAGGAAAAAAAGAAATATTACGAATAATAATATACGGTATTGAATCAAATACTATTTTCAATCATTTCATGATAGACAATTCAAATACATCACGATTTGCTTCTAAATTTCATACTATTGAAAAGAATACATTGATATTCATCGAAGTAAAAAAAATTACAATAACACGCGTGTTATTGAAGCAACTACTTTTTTTCCTCAGTGTAGTGACACGAGAACGTTAACAAAAATGCACAGGAATGAATAGAATAGAATAGAATGGAATAGCAAATAGAAATAGGAACGTTCTCGTTAAGAATGTAATTTTGTTTGCATAATCAGTCATCGTTACTTCCACGGAATGCACAAACCCCGCGGAACTATAGTGCTCAAACGAAACGTGACTCCTCAGTTCCCTGTCACTCCGGTGCGTACAATAGCTTTCGCGTCGCGCGATGCGAATTTGCAGTTGCATTTCGGATTTCTCGCACGCCACACGTTACACAATCGAAATTGCCTTAACCTTGCACGGTGCATCAATCTTGGCTACGTCTTAGAATGCGAGCCGTGTTTCTTCCATCCAGGAAATCATCGAAACTGACGTTCAGGAATATATTCATCGATTCTCGAGCCTCGCTGCACAGTCAATTAAAAACAACGTTACAACAACTATTCAAATGATTCGCACGGATTGGGACTCACACATCGTAAACTATATACATTCGCTCTCGATTGGTGCACGTGCAAATATTGAATATGTAAAATGGGATATAAATCGTCATTTTATACTTACAGCCTACAAACTGATGTTAATCATCTAATTATCATGTAATTATATAATTGCTTGTTTTTGTAACTAATTACACGAATAGCTATTAAAGCTATCAAAAAATAGACTTTGACAATCGATGCACCATACATTAATATCGATTTTCCGTTGTGTATGTAAGAATCTATATTTACGAGTGAAAGAGTGTGGTGTGTATTTTTATACTGAAATGCTGTGGACGCACTAATAAATTCTAGAAATAAAACATTTACGTAAATAAGCATCTCGAGCGCGGATTAGATGCTAATTTTAAACAAGTTAAATACCACCTGCATTTGTACAAGAAGTTCGTGAAGGAATATTCGTGAATTCGCGTAACGTCTCCACAAACAATCGCTTCTAACCCAATTTTTCCGCGGTGAAAAAAGAGGTGGGGAATCTCGCACGATCACGTTAAAAATGGTTGCAGGCAACAAACGTTGCGTCCGTGTTTTGTCTTTCTTTCTCGCAATGAAATACAGTGGTTAGCGTTTCGCCAACAAGTTCGCCGATTTCACGGAACGATTTTAAACGATCGACCTTTGTCTCGAGGCAGTAAATTCCGTTCGTATCGCGGCTGTAAAGGATGACGGCGAGCTCTGCTCTCCTTTTTTTTTTTTGGTTTGCAAGTGCGTCCTGATACCGGATGAGATTTATATTGCGTTTTTCCGTCAAGGTTTTCCAATCGGTTCCGGTTCGACGTGCTCTCCCGTCGCGTTGTTTTCAGCGAAATTTTTCGAATGAAATTCCATCGGGATGCTCGAAATCACGGCACGAATCCGCCGCCTCTGCTCCCGGGAGCGACCTTTCGAACTATTGTCTTTAATTGCTATAGTAAACGTTCGGTTTAACGCGAGTTCTTAATCCAGTTACGAGCACTCTTTCTTTCGACCAGGTCCGCTGGTTAACGAGACTGACACTGTTGTCGTGTTCAACACTGGAAGTACTGACTAGGAAAATTGTCTAGTTCGGATTTCTTTATGAAAATTTAAGTTATAAATATTTATTAAATAGTCATATATATCTATATATTTAGTTTACATATTACAACAATATAATAATATGATAATACAAGGACAAAGTGTCCTAGAAATGTATTTTCTTGAAGGAAGTGTGATCTCTCCGAGATCAGTTAAACTTGTTTTTATTAACAATTGTTTTAATTTAACCTGTTTTTTTTCTTCGTGAAAATATCTATGGTGTCTGGAAGAATGCCGCATGTGAAAATTGTGATAATTTTTACCATCTTCAAACGTTTGTAGCTCATTGCAACGTCGACCGATTTCGATAAAACTTTTGCAGTGCATATAATTGACACAGACCTACAAAACGTACTTTTCAAATTTTCAATATAGGCCCACATAAAAAGGTTGTAAATTGAAACTTTTAGTATATTTTTCTACAATTCTGATTAATTGGAATTTTTGAAAAAATTTCTCTTCACATCCTGTAGTAAACTAATTGCTCTAGCTTCCCAAAAAAAGTTCAAATCGTATAGTACAGTATTAAATAAGTGATCGTCTAAGTAACTGTACTTACTTTCACTTTCGAGATATTGCCGTTTGAAGTTTTGATCACTTTGACATAGGACATCGGTTCTTTCTAGTCTTTCGAATTTGTTTTCGCGACTTCCTTTCTGGAAAATACGTACATAAATTCTATACCGTAGAGCTCAATTAATGCATAAACTCAAATTTTTTGAAATTATGACATGTGGCTTTTTTCCTTGCTACCACAGATATATTCTCCCTCGGCTTTATCGAGGAGTCGTTAACGAAAAGCACGGGCCACCAGAGCGCCCGCGCCTCTAATTTATCCGAAAAAATTTCCAATTTCGCATAAAAATCGTAGTCGATTGTTAACAGAAATATTTCAGGCAAATGGGGCGCGGAGGAAAAAGAAAGTTCAGAGGCTGCGGACTATATGGAACATCCAGCGCTGGGTAGAAGCCAGGGTCGCCTTCGGGCAGCTCGATTTGTTAAAAAAAAAGTCAGCCGTAATTCGAAATTACCCTCGACATTGTATTTAAATGAAGATCGCCGGCACGAGGGCT
Organism: Lasioglossum oenotherae; assembly: GCA_028455765.1. NCBI lineage: Eukaryota > Metazoa > Arthropoda > Insecta > Hymenoptera > Halictidae > Lasioglossum > Lasioglossum oenotherae. The sequence continues at coordinate 1,844,884 of CM052284.1, read as the reverse complement.
CGGCGGTAAGCACAGTTAAGCTCAACGACGCTTTTCTTCCTTTCTCGTTTCGCGCTTTCCGCGTTCAAAGAAATAAATAAAGCTCGCTTCGGGGAACGCGACACCCTCGTTCGCATAACAGGGGAGACGAGAATTACTTCGTCGAGGGTGTACTATCGATTACAGAGACGTATTTAGTCCCGTTTCTTGCCTTTTCTTTCTCTCTCTCTCTCTCTCTCTCTCTCTCTCTCTCTCTCTCTCTCTCGGAGAAACGTTCTTTCTTATCTGGGAGTCGTCGACGATGCTCGTACAGAAGCGAGAATTGCAAATAAAATCTTTGTGCTCCGTTTACTTTGTTACAGCGTGCAATCTTTCCAGACTCAATGAAGTCGCAATAAGCTTCGTTAGCCCGTTACGCTTCTCTTCGTCTTGGTAATTAAACGATTCACTTTACTATCCCCTTTCGGACTTTAATGCTTCGTCAGCGATTGTCTTCCCGCTGGAATATTACGGCTATTGTCTCTACCGGCGATCCGGCTCTGTGTGAGAATATTTCTGTCGAACTTGGATGGTACTTGGATTATTCAGGTGGGCGATTCAAATATTTAGGGGCGAGGGGAGAAATTGCTAGTTTGTCGATGAGTTTGCTCGCACAGTTCTTACTCTAGTATTTTATTGCACGTGTTTTGCAAATTCTATGAGAACGTATTGTTCTTCCTATTTAACATCGTGAAGCAAGATTCGTTAAAAAAGTAACGTATTCATGCAGTATACTAATGTGTACGTGTATTATTTGATTGAAACTAATTCCTCGCTTGCAAAACGAGTTTAAAATTCAAATATACATATCAATTCTACTGGAAGCGTTACACGCACGCAACTTCCAAGTGACGTTGCTTAAAATATTTGTTAAAAGTCTTTACTAACAATAAGCATAGCTGGATATAACAGTGGGAAACAATTTACGCGAATGGAAGCTTGTCTAAAGAAATCAAATTTATTTCCTTGTTCAATAGTTTTGGAAATGTCCAAAAATAAAGTAAAAAAAGAAAACAAATGGTTCAATTTTGTTTTGTGCTACACACACACACACACCGAAACACAGTGAAATAAACCCGAACAAATGGACCAAACGAAATAAAGGCATAAAATTTGAAATATTGTCCCGGTGGAACAATACTCGGCCAACTGTCACTAACAAAGTCAATCCGATGAAAAAGAGAGTAACAGAAATCATGAAAATGAAAAGAGGATCGACAGACCGTTAGTCAAATAAGCTTTGGACCGTTTTATCTTTTGGCGATTCGTGAAAATACCAACACACAGATCATTTTTGTTTCAATCGATAACGATTGCTGCGTCTATCCGGGAAACGACGTAAACAATTTCAAATTCGTTTTGCCCCTTATATTCCAAATTGATTCATTTATGTTTTACGAAGCACATCCGACAATTATCCTTGGAAATTTAAGGAAAATCCGAGACTAAAAACAAACAAAATTGTGAAGAATTTCGTGAAAATTCATAGTTAAATGAACTTATTTTCATTTACGACGACAAAGAATTACGTCAATCATGCATGACTATAGTCAATAATAATGTCGAACAGTTTCATTTTGTTTTCGCAGCTACGACACCTTATCTACCGGTCGTTTAAAGTCGTTCAAATAACTACGAACGGTACTCGTAATTCCTTTGTATACAATTTACAACTGATTGGCCTTTACAGAATCGATAAATTTCAGCGATAACTCCAAGGACTCCGTACACAAGATAATACTTTTTTTTATCATCCCCGAGGGAATTATTGAACGTTCAACACGTTTACTATATACATATTAGGTGAAGTAAAAAGTTCTGAGCGTTTCTCGCTTTATTTATAAAGCGAAAAACGCTCAGAACTTTTTACTTCACGTAATATATACGTCAACATCACGTCCGTATGTACGTATATTTCTGACGACCATCATTTTGCGTTTAAAGTAAAGACGTTAATTAATTTTACACGCGTTGTTATTCATAACTGCAACACGTCGTGTAACGGCGCCAGAATGTTAATGGTATTTGTTCGTTACATTTTAAAATATTCTGCATCAGAGACACTGGTGTTTAAATTATTATAAAATAACAATATTTTGTTACTTTCACCGGCTGGGATGTTATTTTCACTGTAATATTCGTGGGCGTTCCATTCGGAGGGGGGCATTTCATAAAATATATTGTGTAACTTATAATATTTACATTTATAATTATAAATGTTTTATATTATGTATAATAAATGTATATAATATAATATGTACATTATGTATATTATGTATTATAAATGTATATATTATAATTATAAATGTATTGTTATAAAAACAATTATAATTATAAATGTAATTATATTATAATTATAAATGTAAATAGATTGTTCACATTTTTGTTATATTGAAAAATATTTTATGTAGATGATAATTCAATTGAAAATTGCAGTTATAGATATGTACTGGAATAAATGTAGACACATTTTTAAAAATATTTTATAAAAATGAATAAGAGAAATTGAGCTACCTTGAAACTTATTTACCACGTTTTTATTAGCTCGCTTTCTTGTTTGTTTGTTTGTTTGTTTGTCTGTTCGGTGGCAAATTTTGCAATTGATTTCAAACTAACTTCCTGATGAGCTAGAGACGAAATTGGTTATTTCAATGTCTTAGAAATCTGAGGGGAGGGCCCTAACCGACAAGTTCACCGAACAGGCTTATGGTTGAAACAAACGTTGGTAATAAAACAAATATAAACAGTCTAATTGTAAGTGTAAGACAAGTGAAATATCGGATACAAATAAATTACGGAATAAAATAGATTAATGGCGGATATAGATGATGGTGATAAACGTGTGAATCAATCCTAAGCGGTCGCTAACTATTTCAATTGACTGTTTGCCAGAGGGTGCCAGTGCCGCAATACGACCGGCGAAAGAAATGTAGAACAGGTGAGCTCTCGGACAAATAGCCGGCAACACTTATTCCAGGTGTCACGCGAAACAGTATCGCGACCTCCGATACGATCTTATTTGCTAAATAGAATTTTCTTGCGCGCGAAGCAGGCCTGTAAACAAATTCGTTCCGCCGCAGCGCGTCACGATATTGCCTGTCAATGTCACCATTTTCCATCGAGCGACCGGTCGCCTAATGTTTCCATATTACCTGGCTGATCGCGTCACACACTGACGTTTGTATAATATTACCTGTCGCGATATATCGCGGCTGCGACTTCACTTCGACGCGCGACGCGATGACACGCAAGATAAGAAATTGTTTCGGACAAAAGTTGTAGAGTAAAGAGTGGGGTACATGATGATTTTGTATTTGTTTGACGTGTAGTCACCTTGAAAAGCTATGGTCACTTTGAAAATTCAATATGAAAATCTATACACATTTTCGATCGCGTGTTCTGCCACCTGGCGTTCAGACATTTTTTAAACACTACGAACACATTGTTTTTGCATAAACAGGTGTAAGCGTTCAACGTTGACGTGTCGAGTACAGTGGTACGAGAGTGACAAAAATCAAAATTGACTTTCTTATGCTTACATGAGATTACTTTATGATTTTTCTTCATGCAGGATCTTTATGCGAAATAAAAAATGTTTGCATTAATTGCAGAACACCAGAGTCAAATAGAAATTGTATTCTGCTTTGAATTATTCTATTAAGCTGAAACTAACACATTGACGTCTTTAAATATTTTTTACACGAGCACTGTTTTAAATTGTACCTACCCATTTTTGTCATAAATGCATAAATGCATAAATTCTACTAATTATACGTATATAAATTATTATATATAAAGTGAGTAATAATTACATTACCAACACGATGTTTTGTCATTTGTGTGGGAAGATTTGACCAGAAATGGTGAACATGCTAACATATTTGCGGCAGTTTATCATAGTATTAATTGTGTCATTGGAATGGATAAAATTAATTTCTGCATCTGGAAATGTAAATAGCGGCTACAATTAATCGTGGTATGCTGGATATTAAATGCAAATCATTTCAAATAATTAGAACGTGATTGCAAGGTAAACAATTTTTGCTTTCATTTCCGAAATTGTGGTCGATTGTAGGCACTTATCGAAATCGTTATCGATCATAATACAGCTATTACTTGTTCCACAAGTTTTCAATATAACAACCATTCCATTTCTGAAGTTTTCTTTTCTGATGTCTCGTCTATCACAGGTGTTACGACTCAATCTAATAATTAATTAATTATTTATTGATTGATGCCGTAAACCTAGTTTGGTTTATATAGCATACATTATTATGACATTTTACAAAAAAATAGAGAAGTATATAACATAGTATGTATAAAGTGGAATAATGTAGTATAAACGTTAGGCGCTAAATCTTAATCTTACATTTTTTGATAAAGTTAAAAAAGAAACATTAGCGCTGTAATATGACAAGTGTATATTGGCAAGTGTACTCGAGCATGATTGATTAGGTGCGAGTGATCAAGACCTAGTTTATAAAATGAAGTGCATACAACAGTGTCTTTTACCGACTCTGGTGTTCCATGAAAATTGTTAATGCAATGAATCCGACGACAATATCGTCGACAAGTTTCGTAAACAGATATTAAATCAATTCTACACTCTCATATGTCGAACTAAGATTGAGTGGTTGCAAGGGAACCTAAATTTTGGTGATAAGTGGACACAAGATAACTAGTTTTGAATACAGCACGTCTTATGAATCTGTGTTGCATCTTGTCCAGCAGGCATACTTTATACATATTTAGCGTGATTAGGTGATCACACAGAAACTTATTGTTGTCCACCGAGCTCGTGGACACACCTGAGGGAGAGAGAGATTTTAATCATTTACATTTTAATTATAAAATTCAATTTTACTTCGTCGCGATTAATGTGGCGTTAGTAATGAAGCTGTATTGGCTTCTCCGTGTGACTAGGATTAGAACGATAACGATTCGATAATGAAGATAAACAGAAATTTCACCGTGCAGGACGCGCGCCAACATGTAGGCATCAAAATATAAATATAAATACAAGACCTAGAGTTTCATGTTCCTACAGAATTTTATATTACACATTTCGACGAATTCCACGGCTCCGAAGACGTCGCAGAAATCTAATACGATTTAAGTGGAAAAGAAACTTTCAGAAGTACCGATTCTAAAAATTCAATTATCAGTATTCAAACGATACAATTTTTATTGAAATTTATTTCTAGGATTAGTTAGAATTCATATTGAGAATAATATAAAGTAATAATTACTTTATATTAATAATATAAAGAGAATTAATTGTCAGTTTTGTATATAATTAATATATTATTCTCATATGAAGAAGTTGAAATAAGTTGCGAACCAAAATCAAATTAAGAGACGTCAAATAAAAATGTGTTTCTAAGATCTGGGCAGCGAAGAATCTTTCATAAATATTGCTTGGAAAAATTGAAAATTAATATAGTGACACTATAATTTTGATTAAATTCTATTTACATATGTGGTCATTATTTTTCACGCAAATTACAGGTTCGATACTTCCCTTGTTAGATCGAGAATGCTCGAATATCCTGCACCGGCACTAGAATTGTAATACGAGGTCTGATAAAAAAATTCCAGGACTTATTTTTTATTTTATTTAACATTCGTGCAAGTTATTGAACATTGTCCCCTTTCCGTTGCTGGAAGCATCGGGAAAATGCCTCTTCTGAAATACTGTTTAGTTCCATCAGCGATTTTTCTTGTATTTTATACAAATGCGTTGTTCTTCTTTTTCACCCATCATAAAATCGCTGAACGCAAATATCTTGTTTCACTGAAACAGCTGTAGATTTGCAGCCAAGATGGTTACCGAAATTTTGCAAACTCGGTCGACCTCAGGAAGGTAAGGGCTAAACATTTAAACCAATTGCACCACGCTCCGACCTTTCGTTAGCGCGCAATTTAAACAGTTCCGGAATTTTTTGATCAGACCTCGTACACCCGCGTCAGTTGCGTCTTTCGACTCCGCGGTGGACCAAGACCTATTAAAACGGAATTTCGTGTAGGGAAATCAATTACACTGCCAAACATGTCCACGGCGCGAAACATTTTCCTACGTAAAATCGACCAAAAGCATTCCCGCGTGCTAATAAAACGAATTTCATTCAATTCGAATCCGCTTCGTTGAAATTGAACCGCGCTCTAATCAAAGCTCCCGCTTCTCTCGGCCAGATAATTCCGTTCCTCCGACCTGCGTCCGAATCGAATCGAATCAAGCCATTTTGTCATTGTTACACTCGCGTTATTTATTTCGGCACACGCGGAGGCAACGATAAACAGTGCGAACCGGCCCGGTAAACGCGCGGAATTGCAAATTATAAAATGTTGACAGCTGGCCGAGGGAGAATTTGTTGCACAACTGGTAGGGAACTTGTTTACCAACCATGTAATACCTACAGCTATAATTAGAACGTGGATTTTTATGAGAATGCAACTTATTTCCTCGGATTATTTCGCGATAACGAGGAGCAAACGAAATTTCGTTTCTGCTGTTAAGGGTTTCAAAATGTTCGTAGTTATTCATCGGGGATGTTTCACAGAGTAATCTGTCTTTTGTTCTGGATTGTAGGATGTCTGAAAATTTTGTAGAGTCGCCATTTTGTTAGAAAATTCAACGAAACAGATGGTAAATGAAATAACGTTTTTATATAATAGTAATAATGGTTCTATTCTTGTGTAGCAGGGTATTATTTCTTAAAGCTTTCTCTCTCATTTAATTTCTGTTTCATAAAGTTTAGTTTTGTAACAGTATTTATCAGAGCTCTATTTTATTCTTCATAATTTATTATCAGATCAATTCTATGTTTGCTGGAAGTCTACATTTTCAAAATGTTGTACCAACCAGAAAATGTTGTTGCAGTAATTTGTTTAATGAAGAAAATAATATTCTATTTCGTTACACTTTTATCAGGAAAGTAACGTGGTATTTCAAGGCAAAGAGTTAAAGAAGGAAACGGATGAATGGTCCCCGGGTCTGAACTAACCCCCCGACACGGCCATAATATAATCATAATCATAAGCGCGTGCTGGCAGACACTTTACTATCAGGATGTTCCAAAGTGTCACTAGATGGGAACGCAATAATAATTTATGTCGCCTCAAACGAACATTAATTCGGTTAATAACAACCTAGCTTTACGAAATGAACATTATAACAAACCAATCTCTCGGAACAAATAACGAAATGCAAATCAATTTCCTTCGTTCGTGATCAATTGTAGTATAAGAATGAAGTGTAATTATTAGACAGCGGATTTTATGCATTTATAACAAAAATGGCAAGCTGTAATTTCAATCAGTAAAAACATTATAAGAAAATAAATTTCTATTTTACTTCAATTTGTTGAAATTGGATTGGATTTGTTGAAAGATCCTCTGTCTATTAATTCTAAATAAGTGAAAATTTATAAGATTCAGTACGCCATTGTCTCTTCTTTCCAAGAGAAGAGAATTTTTATGTCATAAATGAAAGTTCGTAATTAATTTTATCAGCACATACAGTGACCTAGTAAATACGATGTTTAATTCAACGGAACGCTGGAAATATAATAGCAGTGGAAAATAATAGCAGTGGAAAATAAAAGTCTGCGTGCTTTCTTTTTCTTCCACTATGCTTTGTCGACCGCGGTTATTCATTTTATGCACGGTGTGTCTCGTAACCAGTTGTGTAAACTGACGAACAATAATCCTACCAAACAAAATTGTAGATGAAAAACGTAGAATATATTTCAAAGAAGAAAATACAACTCAATTTGCCTTCAAATAAACCCAACAGAGCTTGATAAAATTATAAGAAATATCTTCAATCAAAGTAGAACAATATAAAAATCTTTCGTTACACGAGGTATCGAAACATTAACACTAAACCTACCGAGCCTTAAAAGTAACTGGTACATGTTCCCTTAGACTTCGTGCGGCTCCTATTGTAACACGTGCTCTAATAAACATATCTATTAAGATATAATTTCTAATGAAATCATTTAAAAAATCTGAAACCGGTTATCCTGACTGGTGATGGTGTTAAAAATCCTTTTTGATTCACAGCATGTGCCTGATTTCGTGATAGTGCACAGGTTCATGTTGAAAGGATTGCCGATGAAAGCTCGGCATTTCTAACGAAGCTCGACGTCGGCGGCAGCACCCCTGAAATTATCTCGATACGCCGACCATAAACGTTCGTCCGCCACAGGGAAACCGATTCAACGGGGTTCAAATTTACCGTACACGGGCGAAAGCGAAACCTATCGTTGCAAACTCATCCCCGACACAGACACCGAATTCTCCTCCACCGACAACTGAATCGCTGACCAGAACTCGATCATATTTCTCGCAGGAACCTGCTCACGCGGCGAAACTGTCCCTGAAACCCGTAGCATTGTCCTAATCGGGGCTCGATCGACCCTAAACGCGCGATGTTCGCCACCTTCCACTCCCTCCTCGTTCGAACAATTGATCGAAAGTAGTATAGTTCGAAACTGGCGCTGTAACAGAAATTCTCACCCCGTCGAGGAACTTTGATGATCGATTAGTCGCGCGAATGAATAAAGGAATTATTAATTATGCCATCGCCGATAAATCGAAATTCGCGCTGATCGATTCCGGTATTACTAGACTGTTAGTATTCATGGGAATAGAAACGCGGGATGGATTCATGAGGATTGAAATCGGCGAGATATTAATTAAGGAACATTGTCGAATTTTGATTAGCCGCGAGCACTGGGTTCTTAATATTCCGAATACTACATACGTTATCACTGCAGTGATTAGAGGCTTTCAAATTAATTTCTACAGTTTGGCTGATGGGCAAATTTTTATAGACCTCGTATAAGCATCACTGATTTTATTGATAATAGAGATAGATTTTATAAGAAATATTTTTATTAATTCTAGAACGATGTAATCTTTAGCCGACACAATATTGTTAGGGTTTTGCTAATTAATTTCTACACTTTGGCTGCATGGGCAAATTTTTGTAGGCTTCGTATATGCAGCACTGATTTTATTAATAATGGAGATAGACTTTATATTAAAAGTTTTTATTAATTCCAGAACGATGCAATCTTTAGTCGACACAATTATTAGTGTTTTTAAAATTAATTTCTACAGTTTGGCTGATGGGCAAATTTTTGTAGACCTTGTATATGCATCACTGATTTTATTGATAATAGAGATAGATTTTATAAGAAATATTTTTATTAATTCTAGAACGATGTAATCTTTAGTCGACACAATATTGTTAGGGTTTTGCTAATTAATTTCTACACTTTGGCTGCATGGGCAAATTTTTGTAGGCTTCGTATATGCATGACTGATTTTATTGATAATGGAGATATAGATTTTATATTAAAAATTTTTATTAATTCTGGAACGATGTAATCTTTAGTCGAGACAATTATTCAGTCAATTAGGTTAGTTAAGAAAATGTTTCTCTAGAGATCCAGTCTGGCTGTAGAAACGACATTGATTAAAACTCGTAATTTTAGTTAAATATGATACTGAATGTACATGTATTTTCCCATTAAAGCGTCGTATCTAAGTATATTAAAAATTTCTCCACGAAGTGTTGTATAATGAAGTTCACTACCGACGTGGGGCTTTCGTATTTAATTTAATTTCGATTACTTTTTCAATAATCCATGGAAGCTGTGTAACGAAAATTCTTCTCGGAAAGCTTCAATGTAAATCAATGCTTCTTGCAGTGAAAGATATCCTATTACATTCAACATTGATAATATTTCGATACTTTCGCACGTTCCGAAGGTATTAATTTCGAAATTAAAAATCGAGGACCCTTCAAAAATTAATTAAATCGGAAAGAGAAATGGCGAAACGAAGTTCAACAAAAAGAATTTTTCATATTAAAGTATATGCAAAAAGGTATGAAAGAACAGACCGGAAGGAACGAAAATTTGAAAAGAAGATTAATAATGAATAACGCATTGTAAATCGTAGATAAGAAGCTTATGGTATTAATTAAAATGTTAATTACGGTAGCAAAAGCATCGGAAATCAATAGTTCTTTCTTCATTGATAAACCGGAATCCGAATGTAATTGGTTGAACGTAACGGTATTCTTTAAACACACACACACACATTACGTCACTTCTCGCATTGCCATCACATTTTTGTTTTAATATGTTCAGCGTTTGTTGCACTAATAGAAACAATGTAAGAGAGCTAACAAGAACCTGCGTCAACTTGTCGGACAACTTGGAATAAATAGTCACAATGGATAGTACGCGTGTTGGCGAAGATTCTAAATATCCTTGTCGCAATTTTAGAACAAGCGACATCGGCAAGTACCGCTGACACTAGAATCGAGTCAAAGAATCGGACATTTGCAACATTAACTTTGGAGGGTGTCATAATTTGTAGTTAAACAGTTTTCGAGAATTAACGATAATTATAATTATGTTGTGATTTTAAAGATTTTTGCTGATTACTCGCAATTTGTTGCAACTAATTATTTCTCGACAATTCGTCAACAATACATATTTCTTAACGCAGTGTACAAGACACGTTTTGAATGGCTCGTTAAACATGTTTATATAATCAATACTACAATAATAGTTGGGAGGTATTATTGACGCCGGTAATAAATATTCAAAAATAGAAATAGGCACATGGTGTAATATTAAATCGTCTAGCGAACGTATTCGAAGCATGTCGTTAGAAGTCATCGATTCATCTGATTTGTATCCTGAACGCAACACAGCTCGAACTCGTCCTAATTACGATCCTTCTTACAAGGACCATACACATGACATCGGACACAGACAAACGTATAATAATACAATTACTATATACAGAAATAAAATATTAGATTCAAGAAATTGACACGACGAACATTCCTCGATATAATTTTTGTTTAACTTTTAGGAAAAATCCATTTGTGCAGACATATTTGCTGTTACAAAACATTGTCATTTCGGTTCTCTGCTGTTTCATATACAAATCTAGTAAGTGAACAGGAATGGCGTAAATCTCGGTTTGGGCATTTAATTAAAGCCACCCCTTGGATCCATCAATCTTCTATCGCCTACAAATCATCTAACTCGACTTTTTTACAGACCTATTCGCAGACCCCGACCAATTAAATTTTCGTATAAACAACATGAAAACCTGCAACAGAGTAAATAAGGCAGAAATAGTTCTTAATCGAGGTACAGTGTTCCCGCGATTGTTGTGAGAACCTCGAGGGTATGAAGTCTCGCAAAACGAAATGGTACTACGTCTTTTTACGTGTGTGTGCCGAACCCAGATTTCTTGGATAACTTTTCCAAGTGTAAACGACGATCCTGGATAAACAACGGTGCTAAGCGGGATACTCCATATCTTCCCTAATACCTTAATTTCTTTGTAGTAAAAAGTCACATCAATCACGGGAACACTGTATTCTATTAAAATCACCCCTTGGATTCAACAACCTCCTATTACTTACAGTAACCTAACTCGATTTTCTAATTTATTTACGAAATGCTTCATATACAAATCAACTACATGAACTCCATCTCCACTCAGGTACACAATTTATCGAAACTACCCTTCCGATCGATGATCTCTCGATGACAACAACGTGAAGATCTTACACACAAATTAACCTAACTCGATTTTCCAATTTATTTACGAAATGCTTCATATACAAATCAACTACATGAACTACATCTCCACTCAGGTACACAATTTATTGTAACTACCCTTCCGATCTGTGATCTATCGATCACAACAACATGAAGATCTTACACACAAATTGAACACATCCATACTCAATAAAAAAGAAACTAATTCTCCTCTCTATCTATTCGATCTATTAAAACTACCCTCAAGTCCAGCGAAAATCCTCATTTACTCCAAGATGTGTCCTCTGCTAGATCGTATCTCGATCCCTGACGAACGCGGGCCCCCAACCACAACAGTTCAATCCTTAAACCATCCCCTTCTACAAAAATCACGGGACGCACTTACCCCAAAGATCCACTGGGTCACCGAAATCCACTGGTCGCAGACTTGTTTTTCACAGACACTTTCCACGATCACTGTACCCCTCACTGGTCCCGAGCTGCGTCGCACAATCACTGACCATCGAGGACACTGGCTGTCTCATTTCACCACACTAGCCGCGAGAGACACTTCACCGACCGCATCATCATCGTCATCCCCTAACCGAGATCACCCTTCGCTAGCACCCTTCCCTCTCGGGCCAGCATCAGCACTCGGACAGGAAACACCTGTTCGTCGAACCACCACGCGTTCTGGAGTACTACGTACTATGGGGGTGGATTATGGGGTTGTTTGAGAGGGGTGGCCGAGATTCACGAGGGTGAGAAATAGTGGAATACGTCGATTTTTAAGAGACAGGTCCAATGACACTTATCGACGAACGTTTCGGGGTGAAGAGGACTGTTAAACAGGCTGTTTTTTAATGGAACTAGTCTTAGGGGGTTGCACAGCAGGGGTTGGAGAAACAAACGTGATGAACGGAGTTGTAGACACTCGATGGATCGACTGAGCTCGCACCGTGGCGGGTCGACCGCGACTGAATCGAGCTAAGTCGGCTCGGAACGCGTCGGGTTTGAATGAGAGTGGATGCGCGAGAGAGAGGGTGAGACGGAGTGGGAGAGCGACAGAGAGACAGAAAGAGAGAGAGAGACCGCCGGTCGGGATTGGAGGGGTGGGTCGGGAGGGGAGACGGCGTGAGATACTAGCCAGCATGATAGTAAAGAAGAGGGAAGGAAAGTTATGCGAGAGAGAGGATTTTTCCGAGACAAAAGCCGCAGTTGGTTCAGGTTTGAAAAAGGGTGCACGGTATCCTTAACTTCTGCGGAGAGTGGAGAGAAAAAGGTTAGTGTTTTTCGGGTAGATGTTGCTGACACGTGGTGCAGGATTCCAATTTTGGAGTAGTTTGTTACTTACAATTAAGTGAGTGGTCTAGGAGATTCTACCCTTTGGAAATATTTTAGCTGAAAATATGGGATGGTTTTGGTCCGGTGGTACGAGGGGGATGATTCTATAGAAAGAAGTGAGCCGAAAGATATTTCTTAAAGCATGTGTTTTCGCGTTTGAGAAAATTCGATGATTCAGAATCCGCCAGGCTCTCGTGCATTAGCATTTGCAGGAAGTAGAATCGGCAGGTCATGGTCAGACGCATTAACAGATATTCAGTCCTATCTAACGATAGGATAGAATACGAAACCTTGGGCAACGATTTTATTACTCGTCGTTTATTATTCGACGATCTCAAATTTTGACATCCCTTGTACCACTAAATTCGAAGCACATATATGGGCGTATTGTTGATTCATCCCTCGATTAATCTGTATCGTTATTAAACGTTACAACTGAATATTGCTGTTATTTGCTGAAAAGCTACTACAATAAATATCGTGTGTGTGTGTGTTTGTTGTGCAATTTTAGTTTGATGTTTATATGTGATATCACGTGCGCAAATAATTGGCAAAATGTATTCGAAAAAATTCATAACTAAAGGAATAGCTTTGTACATGCTTTCAAGCATTGTCAACTATATTTACAAATAATCATAAAAGTCCTCCACCCAAGAGTTAATTCTCCCAATTAATTTATAAATGTGTTCTAGTCTGCTAAAAAGTTAGTTTAATATTTATTGTTGATAACAATACACAGAACCGGTTGGAAATTATGAAACCAATGAAATCTACATAGACCAATAAACCAATAAGGAAGCATGCTAAGATAGATTATTGTGGTTTGAACACTGTTCTACTTAGATTATCACATACATCACAGAATAACGTAGTATACGAATCAGACATGTATGCCAATACTTTCTTGATTGATTGCAGCTGTGCAGTTACAGCTATCTTTTGTTTTGGCCTTGTTTCTTGATGCCAGTGGGGGTGGTTTACCAAAGATATCTGATACTTCTGAAGTATGGTATAGCTGACAATATTGCAGATACACTGCAGCCTCTGCAACCGTGTGGCTTTCTGCTTTTGCCTTGAATTTTGATTTGTGTGATGGTAGATTATTTATTATACAAATTCGCTGAAATTGTGTGAATGTGACTTGCTTTCTGCTTCTACCCTTCGACTTGTGAGAGCAAAGATACTTCAATAAAAAATTGTAATGTTTCTGGTATCTGATTTTTTAATATTTCAATATTAAATTATTTCAATATCTTGATATTTTCAATAATACAGTATGTTCAATATTTTTTATATTTAAATATTAGAATACGTTCAATATTTTTAAGTATTATTTTCAATACTTAAATATTAGAATATGTTCAATATTTTTAATATTGAAATATTAGGATATGTTAAATATTTTTAATACTTAAATATTAGAATATGTTCAATATTTTTAATATTGAAATATTAGAATATGTTCAATATTTTTAATATTTAAATATTTTGATATTTTCAATAATACAATATGTTCAATATTTTGATATTTTCAATAATACAATATGTTCAATATTTTGATATTTTCAATAATACAATATGTTCAATATTTGTAATATTTTCAATAATACAATATGTTCAACATTTGTAATATTTAAATATTAAGTTATTTCAATATTTTGACACTTTCAACGATACAATATGTTCAATATTTTAAATACTTAAATATTAAAATATTTCAATATTTTGATACTTTCAATAATACAATATGTTCAATATTTTAAATACTTAAATATTAAAATATTTCAATATTTTGATACTTTCAATAATACAATATGTTCAACATTTTTAATATTCAAATATTAGAATATGTTTCACACATTTGTAATATTTAAATATTAGAATATGTTCAATATTTTTAATATTTAACTTTGTATAGGTTTTCTCTGGATGTGTTGAACGATGTTTCATTACTTTAGGTTTGCCATGCCCATCTCTTTTATTTTCGTACTCCATTAATCTCGTAACTGTGCTATACATTTTCCTTTCGTGCCGGGTCGCAAGATTTTTCTATCAGTGCAGAGCAATGAAATTATTATTAATTGGCAGTGCGATATAATTCGGTGGTTAAGTTCGTAGGTTAATAGACGAGAGCGATTAAATTCCAAGCGTGAGCGAACGGCGAAGCATGTTTCCGTCACGCTACGTTAAACGTATAGAAGAAGGTATAGAACTTTGCCTTGGACACTATACGGCAGCTGATCTATTTAGCAGACACTGTGTCGTCGGATAATCATTCATTGAGATCGCTCGTGCTATCTGTGTGCTAGTGTCTCGGATAGTAATACCTTCCGAAGACGTAACAGTTAGACTGCGGACTCTATGCAAATATAGATTTCCGCGAGCTAATATTCCTGCACTTTGATATCAATGAAACTTTCCTACAGTCTATTCCAAAATTCTCTGTCAAACAAGAGTAAAGCTAAATTGAAAATATACAACGAATTTTACAAAGGAAAATTTTAATAGCTACGGACCTTCAGGATTTATGTAGGAAAAATCTAACAAATCCGAACAATTAATATTTCCAGCAAAAATCAATTTTCCTCGTATATAATCCCAGAAAATTCAAAATAAAATAGAGCTCGATAGAATATGAATTTTACACGATAAAAATACATAAAATTCCTCGCAGCTGAATCAGAAAATATATAAAAATTCTTCGAACAAAATTAAATAGAAAATTTCTAATTTGAATAAGCGGAACATGCTCCCCACCAAAATTTCCTAAAGTATGGAAGACAGGAAACAATGTCTCTCTTCAATTCAACAGTGTCCCTCTCGATTCCCTTTTCATTTTTTTCACGTGCGTATTTCTCCACGTGTTTCATCCAGATTATATGTATATCCGCCGCACTTTCCCTGGAACATCCTCTTCCCCTTTCCTTTCTCATTCCAACTTACTTTTCTTATTAAGCTGTCTTCCTTTTTCAAAGAATGCTTTTATTTTTTCCCCGGGAATTCCTCCAGAGAGATTCTTCAGAACTTCATCCTCCACTTCTTTTATCCTCTGGAATTATTGTTGGTCAGATCTTTTTTACCGCTCGTAGATCAGACGACCTTTTTTTTTATCGCCGCCTCCTTTAAAGGAGTGTAATTAATTTTGCAGGGTTACGCGAACTTATTGATATTTTTATGGTCTCGAACATTTCTCTCGGCGAGACATTCCAACCTTCCCGATTCCCTCAGACTTCTCCAACTGTTCTTTTCTTTTTCTCTACTCCTTTGACAATTCTATTGTCTTTTTGGCAACGCTCGTGACTTTTTCCCTCTCTCGGCGAAAGTAGACCATGGACAGTCTACTTTCCGGACCTTTTCTAGACTCCGTTAGTAATTCTTCGGAGCCTCTACCAATTCTTCAACCCTTTGTCCTCTCCTTGTTACGCTTCTACCACTAATTCTCATTTTCCAGTCGAGTAATTTGGTTTTTTCCCCAGTGTTGTTACTATTTAACTAATTTTAGTTTCTCGACATTTTAAAACACGTAAAAAAATCATTTCTTCAGGAAATGATGAATTACAACCACTTTGACGTTTCCGATCTATTATTTCTTTTAAAAAGAAAGAAAACGTTGGATGAAAATGAAACGTTCAATTCAGACTGGATTTGCGGAACTCTTAAAAGGAAGATCGAGTTTCGCGTTTTTCAGTCTTCCAAGGCGAACGGATATTCCATTATTCAGTTGTTGCGTGGAAATAAATCCAATGGCTCCGTCGTGTAAACAATTGGAACAGCAGATAAAGCGTAGAGATTAGAAGCGTATGAAAAAAACATGGAAGAACTAAATAATTATAGGAGCAATTAGGATAATTTCGAATTGCACCGCGGAGTGGTAATTGTAAACTGCATGATATTAAAACGGAATGTGTAAGAAGCTGTTGTCAAGATACGGGAGAGAAAATGGAAACGGAAAATGGTGGGGATTAGTGTGTGCAGAATTAAACATGGAGGATTATTATGGCAATATTACACGCGGATATGGAGGATCTTGAGATAATAAAAAACTAACGGGCGATTTGAGAAATAAAAAATGGAGCTGTAATGTGACACGTTAAAAGAGCCACAAGAAGAATGAAGTTACAGTGTAAAAGATCTCCTTTATCCTGTTCTGAGCAGGATAAAGAATATTTACATCGTTAACGGAAAAACGGAGAAACAATAATATATAAAATATCTACTGATATAAAATAGTATAATTAATATACACGGTATAGTACAGACGATAATATAAGTACACATGCAGTGAGTGCACAAAGTATTCGAGGTTATATTCAACCTGTGTATATTTTGAATTTTCATTAAGGGCCCGAATAGAAAATTGTTAAAAAATGCCTGTTTTATTTTTGCATGTAACCTTGTAAATGATAATTTTTGGAAAATCTTTTTTCCCTATCATTTCGTAAACCAGTGCTTCTAATTGATTATAAAAAAATCAGGTCGTTTGGTACAATTATAAACAAGTTATCAGTTTTTAAAAGGTGTACGAACACTTTGTACACTCACTGCATTTATCATGTTGAAAGAGAAGATCTTAAATCCAGAAAAATTGCAACAAACTGCGCACAAAGCGTTGAAACAGTCTGCCCGTTCCGATCATTGCATCCAGGCGAAAGCAATAAACAATCATCGTGTCGACACGCAATTCCCAACCACCCCTATCAAGAACCGCCATTATCCTAACCGCCGCGAAGTGCAAGATATATAGATCTTCGAAAGCCACTGTCGTAATAAAGATTAGAAATTTGCGCAATTAAAAAGTGTCAGCGGTAGAGGGAGCATTTCGATGCCACTGAAGATATGGTTGGTAATCTTGCCGTTTATTTCCGTCCTATGTGGCCGCTGGCTCCAAATCGGCGAATAATACCCGAATCCTCGGCCATTAAGATCCCTATCCCAGAGCATCTTAAAACGAACAAAGGAATGTCGGAAGAGCTATTCAGAATACCTCTCGCAGGAGTTCTAAATTGTTCGATCGCGCTCTCGGAGCCGCGAACGAGGACGGTTGAACTTTCGCGGCGCCTTGTTCCAGCGAAATGTTCGATTATCGAGATTCCCATAATAGATGTTACACTCGTAAGGACACTCGACCATCCTCTTGCCCCTCGCAACCCACCATAAAAGCGATTACACGCTGCTCTGTCGAGCTCTAACGAGAATACGCCGATACGCATGGAGGACAAGCATGAACGAACGCAGACGTTCTTAATCGAACTCAATGTGCGAACCAGTAATGTAATCAAAGGGTACACTTTACTCTACCGGACTCAGAATTAGTACCTTTCTCCTACGAATTATGAGGTATTTGGTATGTAATCCAATAGATTTGTACCCGGAGCGGATGCAGATCGAAGTTTCGATCCGGTAGGATCAATGGTTCAGGAGCTATGATTGCTTAAAGTTGAGCAATCTGCAGCGTTTTTGACAGGAGAGGTCGCCGCCATATTGGTTTGTAGTGACGACCGCGAGCCGCTTACCGAGCAGAACCGCCGGTCCTTACCCCCCCCCCCGCCCCCGATCTAATTAACAATCGGTAAGCAGCGCGCGACCGTCACTACAAAGCAATATGGCGGCGCCCTTATCTGTCAAAAGCACTGCAGATTGCTCAACTTTAAGCAAGCATAGCTCCTGAACCATTGATCCTAGAGGTTCGAAACTTCGATCTGCATCCGCGCCGCGTATGAATCTACTGGATTACATACAAAATACATCATAATTCGTAGGAGAAAGGCACAAATTTTGAGTCCGGTAAAGCAAATAGCAGCCCAATGAAATATTTGGAGCTGCAGAGTGTATTGGAAAAACGCGACGAGGCAACAACAATTCGGGACGCTGGTCCCGAAATTCGACAGGCATATATAATAAATATTTATAACCTTCGCGAAATTCGTAAAACGCGAATTTCCATGCACGATTTTCAACACACAACAGCAGTTCTATACATCTGTACAATGAACCGTTTTTTTATACCTACGGCGAATAACAATTTCAATAAATTAAACAGACTGTAAACGTTTATGCAGATTTTCATTTTCCTCCGCACCGTGAACGTTGGTTAACAAAAGTGTACGATTGAAATATTTTTCGAAAATTCTAGATATCAAAGAACTCGTAAAATAAGCTCACCTACCGGAAGCCTATTAATAAGAGTTTCAATAATTTTGCTGTACCAAAAGAAAGCATAGAAATTTTCTTTTATATTGCAATCTTAAATGAAACTATTAGATGACGTTATTGAGGGTTTCTTGTTAGTTCATAACGAAAATTGCTGTTACTATTGATGGTTCCATTAAAAAGTGTTTAGCCATGATTTTTCAAAATTAAGCAATAATCACCGGTCGGTGATGTGTTAATACACAAAAGTGATTTATTGTCATAGCTCTGTGACACGAGAATACTCTATCGAGAAACAAATAAAAGATGTGATGCAGCGATAATTCCAGCTGCCATTCTTCCTATCGTTCAAGGTCACGGCCGTAGTTCTTGAGCGAAACTGGGGAACAAAATGGCGTACGCTCGCTGGCGCCTGTAACTCAGTCGTTCCTTTAAATCGTCGGAATCCACGTCGGCAGACGGGCACAACGCTGCTGACCAACCGAATGGTTTTCGTGCGAGTGCACCGATCGATATAAACCGCCGCGCGAAACTCAAACGTATCGGTGGCTCGTTTTGGCACGATGCAGCGGCCGATTGCCAACTTCCAGAAGTTCCACGTTCCCGCGTGTTATCAGGGTTCGATAGTTGCGCCGCGCACACGAGAACGCGCTCTCGGAGGCAAACGAGACATTCGTCGGCCCGCGAATAATGGACGCGTTCATTGTCTGATGGACGTTGCTGATACGCCGTTCGCGATTTCGCGCTTCTGCGCGAATGCGATTAGGACGGTCACGTTTGGTCGCATTAGGCGATTCACCGGCGAACTTAGTTTATTCCTCTCGACAAAAGGCTTGGGCGATTGTACAGGGTGTATGAAAAGTAATGGTCATCCGTTCTAGGGGCGAATCTACAACTCTGAATCGGTGGACATTTGTAAGAGAAACTTTCCGCAAAATTTATTAACGGACCGAGGTGCTTTTATACAAATGTATACAGTTTTTTACAGTATAACTGATAAAAACAAAAAGAAACATAACAAAAGAAAGTCTTAAACAAAAATATTAATATTATTATAAATTGTGTTCGAGCTAGCAATAATGCGATTTAATGGATTTATTACTCCATATGTGGATTTGGATTTCATTGTTTGAAATCCTGCTCTTGTTCTCAAAACTCGTTCAGGTACGTAGAAATTGATTTGCCACGGGAGTGCGGGCAATATTATTATTTATCAAATTAAAGATGAAGCTCTGGTCGGATACTATTCTTCGATCAGATAATGCTTTCAGGTTGGCTGTGTTTAATATTTTAGAGTAATCATGATCAAAGATTGACATTGGATTGTTTCGCTTAATGCACAATACCTGAGAAATTTATGCTGCACTCTCTCTCTCTCTAGCATGATTTCATATTTAACGCTTTTCGGAGTCCATACAGTTGAAGCATATTCTAACTGGGGACGGACAAGGGTAATATATAGCAACCTAAGTGTATGGATTGAATGAAAATCTGTGGAAAAACGAAGTATGAAACCGGGCATTCTTGAAGCGGAGTTGACAATGTGATAAAAATGGTTGGAAGTGAATTCACAATCACACTAAAATTTTTCATGAAGAACATTTTATATTTGACTCCTGCATCTTGCAATTGATGCACAAATTTTTTATTTTTTGCATAAACATCCGCAGTCTAGTGATAATTATTAATATTTTCAACGTGGAAAATAGTGTCACGAACGATCAATTTTTGTGATGATTATATTTCTTCTCAGAAGCTGTTATTATATTTTTAAAAATCCTAAAATTTCTCTGCATGTTCCCAGTATGTGTTATTCTTGGCCCATTTTTCGTTTCAAAAATTGATATTTTTTAAAGGAACATAAGTTATCAGAAAAACGGCTGCTGCGTCCTTCAAGTTTGAGACGATCAGCTCAATTTTTCAATGAATACTGGTTAAAAATCGTATTAAAAAAACACAATTTTATGCATAAAAGAATTGTTGAAGATGTTCGATCGTATATAACCTCCTAGCTTGCGAGAATAAGGGACGCGCGAGGACGCAACAAATAAAAATTGCTAATCCGGATGGATTCGCGATGCGCGTCGCTCCCGATCGAGCTCCGTTGGTGCATCGACGCAGCGTCGCGACGCCATCGTTTGCCATCGATCTGGCCAGGGGAACGGTCGTTTATCGGTGGAAAAACTGGCCGGGCTCTCGTTAATTTGGGGCCTCGTTCAATGGAATCCGGCGGGACGGGGAATTGCATCGCTATCGACGGCCGCCGCCGCCGCCGCGCACCGGTTCACGATTCAACCTCGCGATAGAATGTAATTATGCGAAACTTAATTACGATCTGCAGTTACGCGATCTATTTGTCGACGTTGACATACTACCTATACCCGCCGCGGCTCAATCCCAGCTCCGTCTAATTCATAATTGGCTGCGGCTATTCATCCGCATCTTTCTCTTCGTCGATGACTCCATTGTTCTCTCGCGGAATTCTACGATCGGAACCGATCGAGTCATATTCAATTCATTTTTAATGTTTGAATCAGTTCCAGTGATTTATATCTCGGCTACTCGTTTATTCCAGTTTCTCTTGATAAATGTATCGTATCACATTTACCTTGTAAAACGTAAAAAACGTATAAATGTCCGCACCGTGCAGCATTATCTCGATAAAAAAGTTATTACGACTATAATATTTACATATATTTCGTATTTGACGCGGTAGATGTCCGCGCTTTTTCCACCCGACAATGTTTCATTTAAATCAAGATGAAAATCGAACGAGAACAAAAGGAATATAAATAGTCGGTGCTCGTTACGGAGGACTTTTTGCTAGAAAAACTCACTGGCTGCGACACGGCAGAATCGCGGCTTATTGATAATTCCTGTTAGTGAAGCAGGCATCACGTGGCCGGTCTTATAGTATGTTTCTGTCATCGCGTGCGATTCTAATGACACTCTGATAAAATTGTATAGAACTTTTGATGGAGTCAAGATGGAGCGACGAAACCTTTCTTAAATTGAAGCTGAATAAGTCGAAATAGTGACGAATTTGTTTTGATCCTAAAAATATTGATTGGAAGTGACCATTTTTTTTTTAATTTCGATTTGATCATTGTAATATGTGATTGAATATTCTTGTTATATACTTGTTATAAAATATCACAACCTATAGTTGTCTAGTTGTTGAGATTTTGGAGAAACTCTCCGATTTAAATGAATAAATTGGTTAGAATTGTGGTTCCTTCGATTACATGTTTTCATAATTCTTGAATAATTCTCTTGCTCCGTATAATAATCCTCCGTCAGATTTGCGGACAGGAAGTATTAAATGCCGCGACGCTGACACGTTGATCATGCTACATGACAGTGGCAAAAAAAGGATGACGGCAGAAAGAGCAGGCGCTCTGCACGTCGCTGTTATTACGGTATTCAGGTTTTCATCGATGATATCGCGGATCGATCAGGGCCGTTCATGATTCGATCCTGACCCGGTGGGTTCTAATAGGTAAAATTTTGAAAATTTCAATATTTATCTCAATTGAATTAGTCGAAAAATAATGTCTACACTGCAAATCGTTATGCGAAATAAAAGTATTCTGCATTGATTGCTGGAAGTAGGTATAAAATGAACGACTTTGTTACATTAAAAATAAACATTAGAATTTAGAATATCCATGAATTTTTCTAGTCTACTACTGACCCAACTAATTTCTGCAGAAGTGCTTAAAGATCCGCAGTCTAACATTTTCCACGCAATTTCTACACTGAGGAAAAAAAAGTAGTTACTTCAATAACACGCGTGTTATTGTAATTTGTTTACTTCGATGAATATCAATGTATTCTTTTCAATAGTATGAAATTTACAAGCAAATCGTGATGTATTTGAATTGTCTGTCATGAAATAATTGAAAATATTATTTGATTCAATACCGTATATTATTATTCGTAATATTTCTTTTTTCCCTTCAATCAGATATGTTGTTAAAAAAATTTGAGAAATGTATTGATTTATACTGGAATTGGTTCGAGGCCATATCTTATTTTTTTGAAAACATTGATGGTCAAGCTATTGGCTTATATGATTGGCGGAAGTGAGTTTTGCTATTGAAATTCAATAGTATTAAATATTAAAATAAGTTCATATGATATTGGCACTATTTAATAGTACATCTTATTGAATCAACATATATTTTTTTTGTTTCGACAGTATTTTTTTCTCAGTGTATCAAACTGGGAAATAAATTTTTGTTAAAATTTTGTCAGGCTTCTACAAAGTACAAGAACTGTCAAATAACTTGTTCCCACGCGAATTTGATGAGAAATGGCGTGGCAGTGATCGCATGTTAAAAAGGTTTAGGTGATTAGGACAATTTATGCAGAAAAACCTAGGGCCTACGAACACTACGGTGCGTCCCTACGCGTGACTGAAGTTGATGATGCTTCGAATGCATGATTGAAATCTAACCGACGTGAATAGCAATTAAACTCTCGAGAGATCTTTCGTAACCGTTTCATCTTTAACGTTCGACCAGCGACGAGATCAAATAATCACGTTTCTAAGTAGTTCAGGCATACTTGATTATCACGTCGCATGAATAATTATTAAACTACTTATTTCAGGCTTATTCAAATTCTGAGAAACATAGATAATAATCTTAAGAATTTAAGAGCGTGTTACAGCAACCACAAGATTAACAATTTTGAAAGTTTTCGAGACCCGAAAGTCTTAAACGTGTTGATGTTAGACGCGGATACTTCGGGACTGCGACATCGATGGTAATTTTCAAATATAATCATCCTAATATCACCCTCGTTATTCAAACGTTGACATAATGTATAAGCACTTCGTTCAAAGTTCAGTTCTCTCCGAGACTTTTAAAACTCTCGAAACTTTCGAGGATTTCGAGAGTTTTAATATATACGCGACATTTAGGTTCATTATGAGTATTATACTTCAAAGCGAGCGAGATTCTCGCAGTTATCGGAGTAAATTTTTTCATTTCCTGT
Organism: Lasioglossum oenotherae; assembly: GCA_028455765.1. Taxonomy (NCBI): domain Eukaryota; kingdom Metazoa; phylum Arthropoda; class Insecta; order Hymenoptera; family Halictidae; genus Lasioglossum; species Lasioglossum oenotherae. Next base: position 1,820,792 of record CM052284.1, on the reverse strand, counting down.
TATTCCTTGTAATTTCATTGGCTTTGCAGTGTAAAACCTTGTTCCTCATTTGATTCGAAGTAATTATTTGTTATTTTCATTTCAAATAAAAATGTCCCCGCTCTGATTCGTAATTATCCCGCGATTCATATTTTTCCTGGAACAATCAGCTTACAAAATTATGTCTATTCGGCCTCCGGCCAATCAGAAGCGTTTCACACGACTGGCGAACCTTTTCAAAATACATATGTATAATCTTCATCAATTTACGTTTCGCATCGAATTGTTTTCTTCCGAGCTGTTCGGTGTGGTACGCGGCCTCGCAGAAGTGTAAAATTACGACCGGCTAGGTAATAAACACACGGACTGCATCGCAACAAAAAGAAAAACAAAAACGCGAATCGGAAAAGTAAATGACTTACCGGTGGGAAAAAAATATGACGAATGAAGATAAACTAGATAGCAGCGTACAGCTAAATCAGAACTGTCATGCGGAATATTGGAAACAGTATACACTCCGCGGAGGAGGAAATATGCTCGAAAAAGGAGAGCGCAACTAGGGACCATCAATAGTCTAGTGGTCGGCGCATTTGGCAACCATCAATTCCGACCGATTCCGGTTCTCGAAACGGGGAGATCATTTTTCTGTGGGTTCCAACCTCATTCCGCGTCCGATTCGGCTTAAACTATAAGAATGATCCGTTTTCCCAAACTAGGGAATCTGAATAAATCTTAGGGACTTGCATAATATTGGACGGTTCGAAAACCAGGGAAATTTGACAATATTTTTCATATATTAGATTATGCTTCTTCCTTAACACTAGGTTTACGGAGCTCTAGAAATAACTGCATCACATTATTTTATAAACGTCACAAGTATGTGTCTGGCCAAATTTTTGGCCATTTTACCACGTTCTTATTAGCTCCCTTTCTTGTCTGTCTGTTTGTCTGTCCGTTTGTCTGTCTATTTGTTCGGTACAAATTTTGCAATTGATTTTAAACTAACTTCCCGATGAGCTAGAGACTTGAATTTTTAAACATAGCTCAGAACTGGATGACAATGTAATATTTAAAGAAATTTTTTTTAAAAAGCCTATGCGTTTGGGAGATATAAATTATTAATAATTTAAACCTTTGCACCCCCCCCCCCTCCGCCACGTGACATAGTACGCCTTCGCGTTCAGCGTCCCCACTCTACCACGTGTTCCCACTCTGACTCGTCCCCACTCCACTGACCTGCTTCGCACCGAAGGAGCTCAGTATGCGTCAGTGTGCGTCAGTGTGCGTTTGAGCTCCGTGCGGTGTTTACAAAGATACTACGTATTATTATACTATAATGTTTGTTTACAAAGTGAAAAGATAGTTACACCAAGATTCTCCGTCAACCTTTATCTTTGACATTTTACCACGGCGTTTCGATATCACGCGGTCACAACACCGTCTGAAATTTACTACATGTCTCTATTATAATCTCAAAATAACATCTACAAAGAGGAGCAGTCCGTTAATGATGATTTTCACAGGGAAGTCGCCAAATCACCAGGTATGCCATTAAATATTTTATCACGGTTTTATTAGGTCGCTTTCTTGTATGTCTGTTTATCTGTTCGGTACAAATTTTACAACCGATTTTAAACTAACTTCCCGATGAGCTAGAGACTTGAAATGCTAAACATAGTTCAGAACTGGATGACAATGCAATATTAAAAAAAATTTGTTTTATTTAAAAAATCCTATGCGCTTAGGGGATATAAACTATTAAAAATTTAACCGTTACATCTCCCCGCGCGACGATCGGTAGTACCCACTCGGTTCCCACTCTGACTCATCCCCACTCCACTGACCCGCTTCGTACCGAAGGAGCTAAGTGTGCGTTCGAGGTCCGTGCGGTGTTTACAATGTTACTACGTACTATTATACTATAATGTTTGTTTACCAAGTGAAAGAACCGTTGCACCGAGATTCTCCGTCAACTTTTATCTTTGACATTTTACCACGGCGTTTGATTTCGATATGACGCGTCGCAATACCGTCTGAAATTAACTACATGTCTCTGTTATAATCTCATCAAAATGTTCAAAATCGATTGTAAAATTTCACACATACAAGACCAAAAAGCAGAAAATAATTATTTAAATAAAAATAAACATTTTAAAAATGCCACGTGTTTAAAAGGGATTAAAAAGTATAAAATAAATGTTTAAAAAACACCACGTTTAAAACACGGACTAGAAAGTACAAAATAATCTTTTCTAGCCCCATACAGATTCCTAACGCCGTACAGATAGTCCTGAAAATTTGTGATTGTGAATTTCTATAGCTATGAAAATACTTGTAAAATTTCCATTACGTGGCATTTTTAAAAAATTTATATTTATTTAAATAATTTAATATACACCCAAAGAAATAAATTCGGTAAATAATTCCTCAGTGAAGTATCTTTGCAATCTTAATAATCGCGAATTAACCGTAACCATAGCGTTAAAATGCTCGTGTGCATGATCTTGCTGAAAATAATTAGATAAATTGAAGTGGTGACTTAATCCTTATTCACGATCGATAAAAAAATAACATAAAGATCTATATCACTTTTCAAGCTCGGAAATTGATGAATCTCTTGTTACTTTGTCTCATTCATGCGCATTCACAGAAATGGTAATCAGACCCGGGGGATAGAGAATAAATGATGAAACCATGAAAAAAGTGTAAGTTAGCTATGCGTATAAAAACGCGGTCCCATTAGTGTCTCCTCGGACAGTAACAAGAATAAATCATACCTCGAGATATAAATTACTGTCAAGTCAGCGAAGCATACCAGCAAATGAACGGTGCAAACATCATGGCCAATAAACAGTTGCAGTTACCATAAGAATGGTAACCTATGAGAATGGTAAATGAGCTATGAAGTCGAAGATCCGTCGCGGAAAAGTCACCGAAGTTTTCGGTCGAGAATTCGATTTTCCTGTTCCAGATTTCTATTTCGACTCAAAGGTGCTGGTTCGCGATCTTGATTACGTCATTGAACCCTCGTTACCGGGAGTTGACGCGGCCGGGAACTCCTTTTCCACATTTATTTCGAGCTCTAGCTTCCCTTTCGTTCCGAGACATTTCCCTTGACAACGTAAATTTCTTCGCGCGCACAGCTGCTCCGAAACATGTTCGACCGACTTCGCGACAGACGTTCGCCTACTTTAAACCGGCTACCCTCCTAAATTTTCGCGCGGGACGTAAATATGCAGGCGAGAACAGGCCCGGGGAATATCCAGTCGAATTTGGCCTCGACGCCATCGGATAATGGCCTCATTAGACTGAACGATAAAGACCGAAGTTTGTGGAACTTCTTTTCTTTCATTGGAATTTCGGTCTTATGTCGCATCGAGTTCTCTAGGTCACCAAGTATTTTTGTACAAATCGAATAAACATTTCCTTCCTTAATATTAAATGATCTCACTTACCACTAAATCACTGCACGGTGTATTACCTGAAATTGAAAATTAAATTCTTATTTGTTTTCGAAATTTTATCAAAAATTTCGTGTTTTAAATATCAGACGATTGCATAAGACAATCACATTCAATAGCTACATTTTAAAGAATACAACTTTATTAATCGATTATACATATAGTCACACCATTCTTTTCTAATCGTAGAAAATTTAACCATTATTTAATTTTCATTTAACCCAACTTTAACCAAAGATTTAATCAATCTTTAAAATTTACCTTTGAATTTTATTTTCAGGTCGAGCACGATCTTATGCAATCATCTGATATTTCATTTCCGCGTCTGATTTTAATTGGAAAAATGTTGAATCCGAACGTTATTAAAATTTACTTATCGAAAAGTCAAAATCACATTTTAACGTAAGGAAAATGTTTGAAAATCAAAGGTGAATTAAATATCATAATGATCGAGTGCACAATAGCGTTAGTTATGATACATAATAATAAAATTTGCATGTGTATCCATAAAACAAATATGGGACATCTTAAGGAAACACACTAGAAAGCGAGTTTTTAAAAAATTCTTCTATCTTTTTAAATGAACAAGTCACATCTCTCATATCATCAGGACTAAATAGGATAATTAAATGACCCGTTTTACATTGAACACCCTGTACATTAAAAATGTTACGTTAAACACCCTGGACATTAAAAATGTCACATTATTTATGAATTGATCCACTGCTAACGTTAAAATTCCGCTGTGTTATCAATTTACCAAAAAAAGCCCTCAAACCTAAATTAAATTCTTACAGGAAATATAAGCGGGTGAATTAAATCTTGTTAGTTTGATTTCACGATCTAATTGAAATCGGAGGTTTCCTCGATCCCTTGTAAGCAAGAATAAAATCCATTAGGGCGCCCCTTTGGCCGACAGCATTGATCACAATCTAGTTTTCGAGCATTTCCCATCAAAGAAACGAGGAATGCATTTTTTGACCCCGTATCGACTTTTACGACGACATATTGGATTAATGAAAGTGATAAGGTGAAAGAGCTCTTGTCATTATGCAATTTACGCGGGCGTAATAACCGACTTTGATCAGCAGCACGGATCGCTGTCGTGGAAAGGTTATCGAGAAAACGATGTCCCTGACGTATTGTTCTTCCGAGGTTCCCCTGCAATTTTTCGAAATCGTATTTCGATAATGGGACGCGATAGAGATTCCCTTCTAATTTCTGTCTATTTTTAACCGACTTCGAAAAAGGAGGAGGTTACTCAATTCGATCTGTATGTGCCTTTTTTTCGCTTTTTTTTCTATGTATGTTCACCGATTACGCCGAGATGGATGGACCAATCGGAACGAAACCTCTTGCATCTTGAGGAGTATGTTCCCGGGATAGTCCCGTGCAAAAAAAATTTTACATTTTTTTATTAATTACGATTTTATTTGCGAAAATGTAGGGTGGTGATACCGTTGTGAGCTCCGCTGAATGTTAGACATTAGGAACAGTAACGATGCGACGTCGTTACCGTTATCGATTGCGGCTTTCAGATATTTATAAATTACGATCTGGAATGTGACGGCTGACAGAGATAAAAAAAGTGTGAAATATAAAAAAAAAACTTAAAAAAAAAAAATTAAACCGACTTCGAAAAAACGCACTAAAAAGTATAAAATAATTTCCATTTAATATATGTGAATACACACGAACTTAAATACAATACAATCTTTTCGGAGGCGGCGCAAAATTGATAATTTTCGACACTGGAAATTACGAAAATCCTTAAATTCTTCTAAATACTAATATATTTATATTTAAATAATATATTAGGTGAAGTAAAACGCTCAGAACTTTTTGCTTCACCTAATATTTGTGCGCCGCCTCCGAAAAGATTGTATTGTATTTAAGTTCGTGTGTATTCGCATATATTAAATGGAAATTATTTTATACTTTTTAGTGCGTTTTTCTGAAGTCGGTTTAATTTTTTTTTTTTTAAGTTTTACCATTTGCGAACCTTTACACAAGTTCTCATTTTCACGAGTCATTTCACAAGAATTCAAATGAATACAGGAGTTTTATAAAAATTTACAAACACAACTCGTCGAGCACAACGTTTTTCAAGGACCGCCAGACGTGCTGCGCAATAAAAGCCGAGATAAAAACGCGCAGCAGAAATCCTAGTAAAAATAGGTAATAAAGATTTACAATAAAAGTGGCAGTAAAAATCGCCAGTAAAAACACAAAAGAATAAAAATTGATTTGGACGTGGAGCTCGTGACGAACCGTGGTGACTGGTAGATATAACAGAGAGATTCGCGGAGGAAACTATTTTGCGGTTTGCAAAGTGGTTAAATCAATAGTTGTTCGGACCGGTCGAAGCATCGGAGCAATATGGTCGTGTCCACGGACCATGTGATTTCTCAGCAGAGGGGTAAACTCGATGCTGCGAGTACATGTATCTGCCAATCGACATTCTTATCACGCGATTCGCCGTTGCGCCGATACATTTGGGACGGACAGCTGTCATCGACATATACTCATCTGGAAAACAGCTCGGTGGACAAACCGCGAAACGACCATTCGCGTGTGGACCGTTTATTTGTTGTCCTCGTTACCCTCGTTTAAGCTCGATTATAAACTCGCTGATTGCCGATCCGCGAGCTGTCACTAATTATGCCATTTCCGCGGCGCGGCTCGGCGGTCCCCCAGTTTTCAGTGAGGCACGGTGCGTCATGCTGATTCTGAAATATTTTTCTATTAACCGCTCGCACTACTATTTCTTTTATCAGAATCTCATAGACAGACAAAATATATGAAAAGAACTTTCTAAAAACCACGCTCATATATTAAAATGCACTGAAATGGAGAAAATAATTTTTTCCCTGGTTCGTCATAAAATACCGAATCCAGTTAAATGATTAATAATATTTTTCCCCGAAATTTTATGCAATTAGTTCAAAATCTCTTCTGTTATAAAATTAGTGTCGGAAGATAGAAAAATTTAATATTTTAAATAAAATCATGACATTAGTGACTGTGAATAAAAGCTGGAGCCCACGAAGATTATGTCAGCATAGTTCAGCGCACCACGCTTTCATTTTAATAGTCACTAATTATTTTAAATCACTTAATTGATTTTATTTAAATTTATATTAAATTTTTCCGACATTAATTTTACAACAGAAGAAATTTTGAACTGATTGCATAAAATTTCGATGAAAAATATTATTTAATCATTTAACTGGATTCGGTATTTTATGGAGCACCAGGAAAAAAATTATTTTCTCCATTTTGGTGCATTTTAATATAAGCGTGGTTTTGGAATAGAAAATTTCCCAAGGATCAATAAAACTTCACGAATACTTCTGCAGACAAATTTTGTCTCTGCGTGAAAATAAACGTACTTCTACGACTCTGTTGTGTTTTGGAAACATGTACGTGGCTCTCACGTGTCACGCAATTGTTACTGTTAAAGTGCCGAGGTGCTTTTAGATGTAACTTTTGAGGAAAGCGACATAATCAGCTTTGTCACGCGACACGAGTAACATAGTGGTGGAGATAGTAAGCCAGCACGTTTATCTCTACAAATTTTGTTCAACCATGAGGAGGATTGTGTTGAAAAATAAAACACGACATCTGCTTTCTGCATTCTGTGTTTTTATTAAGAATTTTATTTAGAAAGTTCTAGTTAATTGTACCTGTAATTGTTCTTTCTACAACCTGAAACTTAAGTTACTCATTGACAAACAAATTGCATGTTTAATTTCTGTTTATCTCATTACTAGACTGCGGATCTTTATGCAAAATGAAATTTTTCTTCGTCGCTTACGAGATGCAGGAACCATATAAAAATTTATTCCTATCTTTAACAATTGTAACCCATTGAAAATAACATATGGATGTACTTAAATCGTCTTAATGTGTTTGTTTTAAATTACATCCACCCATTTTTCTCATAAATGCATAAAATCCGCATTACGTTTACTACCAATTTTCAAATTCTCTGCAGTATTTGTATTAACAATGCCTCTTGCAATGATTTCTAGTTAAGTACGTTCTTCACTTTTTAATTTATTCTTTGATCGTGATTTAAAGTGCGCGTTACATGCTTGTTTTTCTTTTTTTGTTGACTGACGTTTGTGAGCAATCTTCATGTTCTTTGGAGTATTTTTAAGCGAGCTTTTTTTCGAGAGCTCTTTAAAATAGCAGTGCCTTGAGCACATAAAATGATTTCATGTCCCATCAAAATGGTGGCACGCGGCTCCCTGTAACGATAATATGTTAGCTGGAACGATCATGGGTATGCGGGGGATGCCATGGAACGCCAATAAAGTGCCTAAACGCATGCATTAACCATAAATTCGACTTGCTCGGGGTTCCAGGAATTTCGGTACGGTCATGGTGAATATTAATTTATCGATCTCGTTCGCCTTCTGACTGCAAAATTATCAACTTTATGCCCGGCCCTGGGCGATCTTCGTGTCCCGAATTTTACAACGACATTTTTCGCAACGTCGACAACGGTTTTTACAACAAACAAATTCGTTGTTAAAGCTTTCCGGGGCATTCATTAATTTCACCAAAAATTTGCATTGAACATTCAAATTAATACAACACACATAACAGAATGATTCAAATATTTCTGGAAGAATATTGGAATATAACAAAAGAGTATTGCAACTAAATGATGAATTAATGTTCCGAACTATATTAATTTTACTGAACAAAAGACATTTAATGAAGCTTCTCAATATTAACTGGCCTTATTGTGTGTACCTGTAGAAAAGTAATCGCAATAAATATGATAGAAGACATGTACATTGCGTTTTTAAAATTGTTCTACGACGGGAGACGGAGAACATTTTGCGGCTTTGCAGAGTTCAAGTGTAAAAATGTTGGACAATATTGACGAGGGAAAATCTGATTACAAAAGCGTTACACGCGGGACAAGGGCATCGATGATGCATATTTAAAAAGTTATTTTCGTGCAGGTGTCGCCTGATTTTATAGCAGCATGATGCTCGGGGACATTGTCTGACATCCGGTACAAGATTGCCTCCTTGCATCGCGAATCTTGAAGTGGCATTGATGTGAAAATTGGTTGCGCCGACATGGCTTTATTTGATGGATCGGAGCCGAGACAAGATGAAACGGAGAAGCTTGTAAGCTCTCAAGGGAAAAGGAGCACGCATCCTCGCCTATATAGCTCATATTAAAATCTCCCTTTCTGACAGCCATGCTAGTTTTAACACGGATCAGAAGTATTTATCTCCTACGAGGGAAACATTAAACATTAAAAAAGTGAAGCACAAAAGCTTCTCATTAGAACGAGCTTTTTTATTTTGTAATTCATACTTTAATACCAGTGTATGGTGATGATGATTTTTAATGGACTGAAATAAAACATTCTCTTAAAGCTGTTTTTTAAGTAAATATTATAAACGACTGTCCTTTGATTGAACATTTTACGCGAAGGTGCATTTAAAGCCGCCTTTTACATTTTAACATAAAGGTGTCTTTGAAGTTGCCTTCCAATTGAACATTCTGGATATGTAAAGGTTTCTTCAAAGCTGCCACTTAAATAAACATTTCAAATAAATATCCCTTCAAAGCTGCCACTTAAATAAACATTTCAAATAAATATCCCTCGAAAGCTGTCTTTTGATTAAGCATTTTCAATGAAGGTTTCTCCAATACTGTTTTTAATAGAAATATTTTATACAAAGACTTGTATTCAACATTGTACATCAAAATTCACATATGGTTGAATGCTCTTCTGTTCCAAAATATTAACATTTTATTAAGTCTTGCAATTTGCTGATCTTCTATGATTTTAATAATTACTCGGAATTTTATAGATTGACGATCTCTCAAATAATTTTAACCTTTCTACCAATTATGCATACAGTGACTCCCACTAATATTCGGACACTCTTCAAAACACCATAACTTTTTCAATATTGGAATATTCAACTTGAAATTTTTGGACAAGTTAGAACAATTGGTTTGCTACACGTGACAAAAATTTTTAAAATCCTGCAGGTTGTCGGAATTGCAGAGAATAAACTAAAAGTTGTATTTTTCCACTTTTTTATGTGGACTTATATGGAAAATTTAGAAAACATGTTTCGTACATCTGTGTCAGTTAAATCTAAACGTTTAAAGATTATAAAAATTGCAGTTATTCACGATTTTTGGCCTCCAGCTGCAGTAATTCTAAGAATTCTTAAATCTACCAATGCCTGTCGTTTTTCTCCGCACCAACCGATTTCTTGAAACTTTGACGGTTCATGTAATTGATACAGATCTACAAAACGTATTTTTTATAATTTCAATATAGACCCGCATAAAAAGTTGTAAAATGCAACTTTTAGTATTTTCTTTACATTTCCGATCTAATGCAATTTTTGAAAAAATTTCTTTTCAGATCCCGTAGTAAACTAGTTGCTCTAGCTTCCCAAAAAAATTCAAATCGCATAGTCCAATATTAACGCATTACCGACCGGTGATTATTGCATAATTTTGAAAAATCAATGGTAAATGGTTAAACACTTTTTAATGGAACCTTCAATAGCAACAGCAATTTTCATTGTGAACTAACAAGTCATCCAGCAGTTTCATTTAAGATTGCAATGTAAAAGAAAATTTCTCTGCTTTCTTTTGGTACAGCACAATTATTGAAAATCCTATTAATAGGCTTCCGGTAGGTAAAGTGTTAAAAAAGTGATGGTGTTTTTAAGAGTGTCCGTATATTAGTGGGAGTCGCTGTATGTTTATCCCGAAAAGTTGTTTTCGTGTCTGAAAAACAATGATCTGGGAATCGTGAACGACTTGATGCCGCGACGAGCGTGATGGTCACATTGAAGACCGAATGTCCGAGTACCAAGGGAGGTAATGGCTGCGAGGATGCCAAGAAAAGCAATCGTTGTCTCATCGATTGCAATCAGAACTGATACGTCTAGGTTATGGCCGTGTTCTGCTGACATAATTGGCCACTCTACTGGCCGGCATAATCCTTCTGCATCCAGTCGGCCATTCGAGACAAGACCCAGACCTAGTCCAGGATCTGACGGGTTCTCGCGAAGAGCGCAGCGTTGATAAATGGAGTATATGTAATCGAGGGTTCGCAGTTAGTGTCGCGCGGTCCACTTAACTGTCTGTAAACTATTGACAGTGCATAGAAACGCTGGCCAGTGGTGTACATACGTACATATAGTCGGTAATCCAATTACTTGGGCGACCTGATGGTCTCTATGACAAGGGTGAACTGACGCGGACGAAGAAACCAATGCCGTTTGCTCAGATCGTTCCAATACAGTCTAACTCCGCAACCAGTTCCTGAACTAATCGCACTGAAATTTCCTCGTTTCACCTGGGACCAATTAAGCCCCAGATGACGGTGCCTGGGTACGTTCTGATCCAGCTCCTCTGCGGAATGAGCAATCTCTACGCTATTAACAATATTTTTTAATTAATTATTTCATTCTAAATTTGTCCGTTCAGAATTTATATCGATTCTCCAACTCTTTCTTTTTATTGGAATATTTTTCTCAAGTTAACAAATTCGGACTAGTAGACTAATTGTAAGATTTGTCCAGCAACCCCCCCCCACAATTTTTATTGATATTGTGTGGAAAACAATGGTTTTAGGTTGAAAGATAACCTTTAAAATTTTAAGTCGCCAACCCTTCGTATAAGGATGATACGAGGGTAAATACCCCTAACTGTACCATTTTTTTCTCGGTTGTTAATTAAGATATTCAGATAGAAAACAAACAAAAATACTCGAACTTACCTCCTTCATATCATACATTTTTTTCACTATTGTGATCAAATTATTAAGGGTAGAAAAAAATCATTTAATTTTTTAGGGGTGGGAATTGCAAGCAACCCTTCGAATGACCACTTCCAAAAAATTCGAGAACAATGTTCTGTTGCTTATCTGACATATAAAAAAGTTTCAAGATGATCGGATTGGTGGAACATAGTTAAATATTGAAAAACATATGAAATTACATCATTATAATGGCATAATGTACAGTGCAGTGTTTCTTACGACTTAATGTGCCTTTTTAATCAATGCTCCTTAATAATTGTCTCATTTTTTCAAATTAATTATGACTACTTATTTAAATATGAAAACATTTAACGGGGGCAAGTGCCCTATGCAGAATTACTTTTAAAAGAACTAGGATGTTAATAATTATAGTGGTTTGGAAGCATTGAACACTTCAATCGAACTCTGTAACTTCTGATGACTAAATTAGAAATAATATTGAATTAAATTGTATGTCATATTTTATTACATGTCTCGCGTTAAAAATTTGTGAAGAGGAAATTTATTTTGCATAGTTCGGAAACTGAAAGAATTGTCAATACATTTGTGAATTTGAGTTGATATCAGTAATATTGTTGCCACCGAGTATGCGTTCAACGTTGAATCGAATGCCCCAATTAAATGACATGTTGCAAACTGCACCGCGCAAATGTTTTGCAAAACAAACGGTGAGCGAGAGCAACTTTGCGATATGTCAACTCGATATCGCTGCATCGAAACCGGAGTTCGGTTCAGTTGTAACTCGATTCCATCGGGTCAACTTATGGTTTCGTCATCGTGGCCAGAAAATTACCGAAAGACATCCTGGAAACAATGACCACGAGATCGATCAACGACAACGTCGTCCAGATACGAAAATCGAAACAATACGTCGGGGCTTTCATTGGTGAGCTAACCTCTTTTGACGCATTTCTCGAAACTGCAGGTTTCATTAATTACTACGCAGTCTTTCCACTCGAATCGTGAGATTCTTTAAACTTTAAGATTCAAATTTTGGTAGATTGTATTATTTGAAAATGTCCGTTTCACTGTTTGGAAATTTTAACGAATACAATTTTCACACGCGGAGGACGTAGACGGGTTAAAATAATTTTTGAAAAGTGATTCAGCTTTTTGGTTGGGTTCTGTGTTAATCGTTGGCATTTAGTAATTAGACTTTTTATACTTTTTAGTGGCAGAGTAACGATACTTTTTATATTTTTCATTTCGTATACGCTGAGTATGATAATATACAAGTTATTGTTGATATACATTTTGACATTTCTGATCCTCGTATTGATCCTCGTTTCGATCCTCTCTTTGATATACAAGCATCTGGACGCATCAATGAATTCTGTGCCAATGCATCTCTGAATGAAACAAACAACGAACTATCTTTTTATTTTTATTATTATTTCCTATTATTAATTGCTTCTTGTCATTACCACTGTGAAAAGATACACGTGAAATTGTAACAGATATAATTGTGGGAACCAGAGTTGCTAGAAAAAATTCGAAAATAAAGTTCAACAGCATAATTCCATTTAAAACTCTACATTGTACTAAACTAGTAACATACATAGATTCTGGGCATACTGTTCGCCACGAGTACGACTCATTGTCAGTATCACAGGTCCACGTAAAATGAAACCATATCGAATACCCTCGCGCAACTTCCTTCACAGTCCACTCACGTCGGACCAAAATCCCCGATCAATTTCCAAATCACACCACCAGATGCTTCCGCAGAGCTCATTTTCCAGCGAACCGGAATCACTATTCGTTGTGAATAGACTCGTTGCAGGAGCTGGAAAAACCTGGTAGCCGACAAAGAGGCAGGCGTTTTTTGTCGCCGAATGTCCCCTTGTCCGCTCTTTTCTCAGAAAACAAATTTCACCACCGCGGATGAAACAGGGGACGGTCCGGGCTCGCGTCGCTCGGGGTAAATTAAGAGCGTAGCCGGGCAATTAGCGGGTGGACGACTGCGACATCACGGATCAAAGGAGAAGAGGGTCGCAGGAGGACCAGAGTCGCCAGATGTGGGGAGGAAGCACGATTCAGGGGATAGAGTTTCCCCCTCTCTACCTGGACCGAACGAAACGCGTCACGTGACCACGCGGCGGATGCGTGGGGGAAAGTCGTAGAAGAGGAAGGTAGAGTGGGGGCACAAGTCGTGATCTGGCGGCTCTGAGAAGAAGTGGGAGTGACGTGGGCTCTGATGGTCGTTTTTATTCGCTGAATTCCAGCGTCCCTCGGCGGTTTCACGCTCGGCGTCTCGCTCGGATGGAATTCCAGCGCCGGTGAAGTGTTCAGGAATCACCTGGACGCCACCTCCACCGAAATTGGAGTGATCGGATCCATCTTGAATGCGGGTGCCTTCGCCGGAGCCATACTAGCGCCGTTCATCGTCAAATGGTTCACGCGACCGACCGCCATGTGCGGCACGATGCCGGCCCTCGCTGTCGGCTGGACTCTCATCTGCATCGCTGGACAACAAGTAAGGAACCGATCACATGTTCCTGGATATCGAGAATTTCCCTCGTAACTCTCCGGGAAAGGATACAGTCGGATAACGGGCCAAAAGTACCCTCAAACGTGCACCTTGCTTCAGAACTTCCGAAAAAAAGATCTCTCTGTCTTGAAGAACGGCGTTCCTGCGCGCTGATAACGGCCACCATAAATTCTGGAAATTGACGAAGTTGTAGCGGGTCGGGCGCGTACTGATCTACGGTCTGCGAGGAGATAAACTGTAGTCTGGAATTGGTACTTTCTCCCAGTTTTGTATAAAAATTATTTTCATTCGATCGGAGAACTTCGAGTAGAAGGAAAGTGATCTTCAGGAATGTTTTTTTTTCTCTCGGAAACTATAGAACTTTTTCCAAAAAACGTTTGCACCGTCGAAAGGATATAGTTCAGGCAGTATCCCATCATTTTTTTGTTTGTAAATATTTGTCGATTGCGAAGTTATATAATCAATCCTCCGGAGGTCTAGTCGTAAAGCTGGAGAAGATGGAAAACGACTGTTTACTTTTTCGAAAACGGAAGAGTAGTGTTTGGGATTTCTTTGAATCGCAGGCGATACTGCTGATGATCGGCCGAATAATCTGCGGCGTGACGTCCGGCGTGTTCTGCGTCCTGACGCCGCTCTACGTGGCCGAGGTTGCCGACAAAAAGATCCGTGGACGTCTGCTGTCGTTCTTTCAAGTTTTCATCAACCTCGGCGTCATGTACGCGTTCGTGGTGGCTCACATGATCGGCGAACAGGAGACCGTGTGGAAGTAAGACCGTAATTGAAATCGCCGCGAGCTAGCAGATTCGTATCGTTCGGAAGTTGGAACCGTGTCCTTAAACCCGACGGGAACGGATTACCGTCCGCGCTGCTTTATTTTAAATAATTCATGATTCCAGCTGCGCGTTGCTTCCATTAGTTCGCGTCGATATGAATCGCGATTCCTACGAATTTCAATTCCAATTAATTTTTATAGCTTGAGGAAGGCTGATTTTTTAGAGACATGTCTGCGTAACAATTTTTCGTGTAAACGTGCTCATGATTATTTGTGTTGTTAGCTATTACCGTATGAAAATTTGTAGAAATTTAGCTGGCCCAGAAAACTGCTCGTGTATAGTTGAAATTTAAAGAATAATCGTAAATGGCAAAATTAGAAATATGATACAAAATTTTCATGCTCATCTGTGATAATTAGACTGCGAATTTTTATTCAAAATAGGCTGCATTCATTTCAAGGATCAGAAACCTCATAAAAGCTTCTTTCTGTTCTCGATCACCTAAATCAGTTGAAAATATATTCGTACGCCTTTTAAAATAGAATAACTTCTTTTATAATTGTACTAAACGGCCTGATTTTGTGTAATCGATTAGAAGAATCAGTTTATGAAATGATGTGAAAAAAAGATTTTCCAAAAATGATAATTTACAAGGTTACATGCAAAAGTAAGGGAGGCAGTTTTTACAACTTTTTTATTACTACGATCTTTACCATTCTTAACCGCTCGTTAATAGCTCGTGCGTACGTTAATCGACTTCGATGAAATTTTCAGCATGTGTATAATTAACATAGATCTACAAAACATATATTTTAAATTTTCTCTCTTTAAGGGCCCAAATAAAAAAAAGTTTTAAAAAATACCTTTTGTATTTTTACGTAACCTTGTTAATTCTAATTTTTGTAAACTAATGCTTCTAATTGACTGTAAAAAATCAGGTCGATTGATACGATTATAAAAAAGTTATTCTATATTAAACTGTAAATTCTTTCAATCTTTACACCGTTTTCAATTTCACCTGCTCATTTTTGTCGTAAATGCATAAAATCCGCATTCTGGTAGTAATCGTCAACAAATACACAATTTGTTACGTGTGCTTTGGTAATATTCCGTGTTCGTGCGCCCGAGCAATAACTATGAAATCGCTGGAACGTGTCGTATAAATTCGAGTTCCATTCGCGGTCTGGGATTCGACAGATTTTTCAAGCACAGCTTGCGAGATCTTGATAGCGTTTCTGTTCTCGTGTTCCGGGCTGTTCCGAATCGTTTTGAATATCACGGGAAACGGTGTGTAAATCAATTCTTTCTCGTGAAGGTACAGCTCAATTTGCGGGATCGCGTGCTTGTCGATCGGGCTCGCGAAATTGCTGCCCGAAAGTCCCTTCTACTATTTGTCGAGGAACGACGAGATCAATGCGGAGAAATCATTGAGATGGTATCGAGGCAACACCAGCGATATCGAGCACGAAGTCAGTGAAATGAAGCGACTGGTTCGCATGACTCAACCGCCAAAGGTAAAACACATGTGTCGAGACATTTTTCCAATTTTCTTACCACGAAAAGTGAATTTCTTTTTTTATTAATTTCAAGCGATTAATACTTGAGCCATTGGTTGTTCGAAACGTCGCGATAATAATTGAAGAAGTGTCCAAGAGAACTTTCATTTTACCTCGAAATCGGAAGGAATTTATTTTTTCGCTTAATTATTGAGAATTGCTGGGTGATTAGAGATATTCGCTATTATCATGAACAGTTGTACGTTCGTAACAATAGATCCACGAATTCCTATTTTCACTGCCATGGTCTCATTGCGGCTAGTAGTGATGGTGGTCCTGTAACAACGCAACTGGTGGGTTGTGGAATTTGCAAAAATAAACAGCACTGTGACTGTGCGGCCTGTCCGCGCACCGAGGTCTCATTGTAAGTCACCGAGTGACAGACAAGACTATTGTGAAGTAGTACAATGAGTTAAAGAGGGGATAAGATAAGCACAAACATTTTGAGTTTCTTTATCTAGCGACACTAATTTCAGTCATCAGACCACCATAGATAGCGATTTCACGCTTTATAATTAGACTGCAAATACAAGTTTCAAGTACAACAGTATTTTTAAATGTTGTTACTGTTTATAAAATTTGCATTCCATTTAGCACTGTGAGGAATAGTTGTGGGCACTCAAAAATACCAAAACTGAGAACTTTATTTCCTGTATCAGAATGTTATTGATAATTCGAGTTAAATATCATGTCTAGACAGCGGTTCTTCATGCAAGATAAACATTTTCTACCTGATTTGTGCAACCAACTGCAGTAATGTAGAAACTTATTTTCTTTCTTAATATGTTTAATTGCAAATTCTACCAACGTTTCCACTGTGTCGAATTACACCTACTCATTTTTGTTATAAATGCATCGAATCCGCTGTCTAATCGTGACAGGAAGGATGAGATTTTTATTAGATTATTTTTGAAAATTTTTGCGACTCGTAAATGCATCGAAATCCATAATTATTTTAATGATTGTTTCTTTTTCAAGGCACACTGGGAAATATTGTTGTGAATATAATCTATTTCCGTCATGATATTCATAACATCTCGTTCCTTCGGTATACTAAAATTCTCCTGTGAAAAGCGGAAATACAAATAATCGTACAACGGGAAAATCATAATACCAATAAAATCTGTTCGAAACCGTTTCAATCGTATTTAAACGAACAAATACACAATTTCGCTTGCATCATTTAAATAAAGCTCGATGCGATTGAAAATCCGGGAAATAAGCGCTAATATTTACAATATATTTCAATATTTGAAGCGATGCCATAATAGCCCCGACGTTTCCGAATTGATGGAAATGTACCGTTCACGTTATGAGAACGAAATTTATATAAAACCCAAAATCTTAAATCAATTCATCAAAAACATTATTCTTTATATTGTATAATATTAATCTCGAACATGATGCTAACTTATTAAATGATGTACTCATTAAATAATGCAATACTACGAGTAGTAGAACATACGTAAAAAAATGGCAATAACAAAGGTATCATGAGACCAACGAATGAAATGAAAAGAGTACATTAAAAAGTATTTAGATAACTATAATAATATAATTGACAAACTATGTATATCTAGACTCTAGACAGTGGATCTTTATGCAAAATAAACATATGTTCTACCTGATTTTCAACTAACTTAATTTGTCTAACTGGTCGAGAATGATATAGCAGTGTTTCAAATTCTACTAATATTTTTAATTCCGTGTCGAGTTACACCTACTCATTTTTTTAAATACATGCATAAAATCCGCTGTCTGTTGATAAATGAAACTGTCAGTTAATTTGGCAAATCGATTTCAGTCGAGCTTCGAGCTCATAAAAAATCTACGAGTCCTGAGGTCGTTCGTAGCTTGTCTGGGAGTGGTATTGGGTCATCAATTGAGCAGCGTGAATGTGATGATCTTCTACGCTTTGACGCTCTTCAACACTATCGGATCCGGCGAGCTAACCGGAAGCGAGCAGACGTTGCTCGTCGCCAGCGTTCAAATATTGGCGTCTCTCATCGCCACGTTCTTCGTCGACATACTTGGACGTAGAATTCTGCTCGCCGTGTCCACCTCGTTCATGGGACTGTTCCTGATACTGTTAGGTAAACAGCTCTCTATCTGTCGATGCACAATCCACCGAGATCGATTCTGTTCCGCAACGCTCTATACTCTATACCCGTAGAAACGTTTCTCTTATCAGTGGTGCATAGAGTCGCCAGATTAAGGGGGTAGTACAGGCTCGGGTTATAACTAGAAAATAGAAATAGAATCTTACTAGAAAAATGGGTCTTTTGTATTTTGAGCTGGGAGAGGGCTCGTTCTAAACAGGAAGGTTCATCACACCCCGCTCTGGTCATGATTTTAACGAGATTATGTTTATATCTAATGATATGAGGGCCCAAAGTAGAGTAAAAATCTAGGGGGAAAAACCCGCAGATTTCAATGCATTTTTCTGTCTCTAAAAGACTTTTTGACTGCTATATATACTGTTAACTAGAAAGGAACTAGAATCTTACTAGATTTTAGGTCGAAACATGGGTATGCGCGCTTCGGTTGTTTGACCTTATTTGAGCAGATTTTGGGCTGGGTGAAGGCTCATTCTAAAAAGAATGACATGTTTCGGCTCTGTCACAATGTCACGTGACTAATCCGGTACTGGCGGAGAGAGGGTAACTTTTTCTCTTGAATGGGGCAGATTTTTATACTTCTGAAAATGATTAATATCTCTGGTACATATTCGATTGAAGTTTGGATTGTACTAATTTATGAAAATTTGTATTTTACTAATTTCTGAAAATTGTTTTGAGCTGAAGTTCCAAAAGAATTCGTTATTTTTTTCTAGTTAAAACATATGTAAAATATTTTTAGTTGTACAAGTTTCGTTAATGCAATCGAGAGATCGTGTTTATATCTGCGATAGTAATTCTAAATGTACATACTGTAATTGTAAATGACTATAAATCGCGACTATTACCATGCAGGTTAACATGGTTCGAAATTCCAATTCACGGAAAAGCAATCAATTAGCGCCGCGAATTCGACGGCTTAGTATAATTACGATTCACTTTGTATTAATTGTACTAATACATGAGCAATTATTTCATCGAGTTTTCAAGCGTAATTAATTGTCGCCGCGGTACTTCTATAAATTTGATACGCTCGTAATTTCCTCCATTTAATATTTAGTCGTGTCAACGAATACTTGTTATTCAACTATAATTTTCAAAAATGACTTGAAATGAGACTCTCGCTAATATTAGTTCTTTAATTAAATTAGTGCTTTTTAAACATTTTTAGATGCATTTCTAAATTATGCAGGTTCGAGGGGAACACCCGGTATAGGTCTAATACGGAGAGCTCGAGTATAACTGTGTTTGTTTATTTGTGTCCGACAAAACTTCGAAGGAAACGATCGACTCGTTTATTCGACGTATTCCTAATCCAGACGTAACTCGAACCTGGCTTCGATTCAGATTAAAATACGAGCTCTTCCGCAGTACTTCAGGCGCGTGCTACATAACACACATCGCGACGTCAAAATAGACCATATATCAATCGGTAATTCGAACGCTTATTGGAAACATCAAATGACAAATCAATTTCAGGTCCAAGGATGACTGTAGAACCTGTCAACTTATGCTCGTTATTGAATTGTAAATTGAATTGGCAATTCTCACCATAAACTACTGGGAATGCAAAACAAACAGCCCTTTTTTTATTTAATTGGCATCTTTTTTAGACACCACGAGGGGTCAGAATCATTAAAAAACTCATTTTTTAATACTTTCAGTAGAAATCTTAGAATTGCTACATTATAAAAATGGTTATTTTTCAATATTTTCAATAGAAATCTTAGAATTGCAGCTACAATATTTTTATGTAAGCTAATTTATTAAGAATCTCATCTCCCAGTGGGAACTTAAAAGTTGGAATTACAATCTTTTTAACTAAGCTGATTTATTGTTAAATGTGTTTTTCAATATTTCCAGTAGAACTCTTAGAATTGCAGCTACATTATTTTTATGTAAGCTAATTTATTAAGAATCTCATCTCTCAGTGGGAATTTAAAGATTGGAATTACAATCTTTTTAAGTAAGCTGATTTATTATAAAACTTGTTTTTCAATATTTTCAGTAGAAATCTTAAAAATGGAGCTACATTTTTATTTTTCGACACCACGAGTTGTCAGAATCATTAAAAAACTCATTTTTTAATACTTTCTGTAGAAATCTCTTAGAATTGCTACATTATAAAAATGTTTATTTTTCAATATTTTCAATAGAAATCTTAGAATTGCAGCTACAATATTTTTATGTAAGCTAATTTATTAAGAATCTCATCTCCCAGTGGGAATCTAAAAGTTGGAATTACAATCTTTTTAAGTAAGCTGATTTATTGTAAAACTTGTTTTTCAATATTTTCAGTAGAAATCTTAAAATTGGAGCTACATTTTTATTTTTCGACACCACGAGTTGTCAGAATGATTAAAAATCTTATTTTCCAAGATTTCTACTAAAATACCAATATCTCATAAAACGAGTGCTATGGCATAGTAACCTCCCTCTGGCAAGAGACTGCTCAATTGGCCACTTGACATAGCTCGCCGTGTACATCTCGATATCGTTCTAACATAAATCGAAGAGAGGTATCGGGGTAAGATAAGTGACAATATTCCTCGGTCGTTGGCAGGCTGGTTCTTCAGCTTGCGGGACGGGGACCCAGAGTACGAGGAGATCTACTCGTGGATGTCGCCAGCTTGGATCATCCTTTTCTTCGGCGCGTTCAATATCGGCCTAGGTCCAATCTCCTGGTCGCTATTAGGCGACGTGTTGCCGGTGGAAGTCAGGCTTCCGGTTGCAGCTGGCGTCGTCAGCTTCGGCTGGCTAGTGTCTCTGATCGCGACGCTGACTTTCGACGAAATGATCATTGCCCTCGGCGCCACCAAAGCAATGTGGCTCTCCGCCGGTATATGCTGGCTCACCACCCTATTCTGCGCCATCGTGGTCAAGGACAGCACCGGCAAGAGCCTGATCGAGGTCCAGGAGAAGCACTTCGGTCAAGAGTCCGACAGAGCAATAGAGGAGACCTGATAGGCTACTTGTGGACCCGCAATCACAATTGGACGACCCCGAGACTTCGGTTAATTGTATCGAATCGAGATCCCTCCAATGTATCCACGGTAACAATCGTAATTAATTCGATTGGTTCTAAACGTCTGATACTTTCTATTAGCTTTTTGCAGATGAAACGTCCCGGTGCTTGTTTTATTTTACACTAGTGTTAAAAAGATTCGTTACACACTGTTTACTGGGCTAACGATATATGTATACCGTGCTAACAAATCTATACATTTGTTACACATGAGAGAATCAATTTAAACCTAACAAATGAACATATTGTTAACTAAACAATGCGACTGCTTCGAAACTTTTAGACGGTAATGTACATGGAAATGTTTTTCCTTGTTGAATGATTTTGATTAAATTATTATTTTAATCTATTTACTGTTTGAAATTTTCTATAGAAATGCATCAAATCCAAGAATTCTTCCAATTAAGATAATAATTCGTTGGAAGGACATTTTTAAACCGCTTATTCAGCAACATTTTTTGGGTCTTTTTCAAGATATTCCTGCCTTTGATTGTCGTCCCCGTCGGATTGTTTGGAATATATCCCGCATATCCGCGCTGTCAAAATACCGAAAACTCTGCGGGCATACAGGAGAGAGTTTTAATGGAAACTATGACGTGTGAATGGTCTCCAGCGTTTTTACTTCTCCTAGTTGAATCGTGAACCGGAAACCGCAAAAATTGACGGGATTACGTATCATTGTTTCAAACGGCATTCAATCGTAAACCATCCCAGCAAATATTTGCTTGTTTACTCCGCAATGCAGCGGGAGTGCGTTGCCGGATTTTTCTCCACGGTTTTAGTAGACACGCTTCGTTTCCGCGTATCTTTCGATTTTTCAATCGAATGGCTATGGCGTGCAGTCAGTCGCGGTTATAAAAAAATCTACCTAAACAGAAAATAATGTCAACAAAGATTGACAACAGCAACGTCGTTTCGCATAAAGAGATACGATTAAAAATATTACACTTTTATATATATATATTTTTTTAATTTATAAAACCTTCTGATCCACTGGTTAGTTAAAAACTAACAAGTAACTTAGCAGCAACCACTTCCCTAAGAAACGAAATGGCCACCGTCAGAAATGGCTTCACCCAATCCCAGAATCTTCGAGAAAGAAGCGAATCGGCAAACAAAGCGTGGAAAAATAAAAAGGGAAGTTCTGAACGTTATTTAATTCTTCGTTGTATCTTAATCATTTTTGCTGGACATTAAATGGAACGCGTGCATTCGTTGGCGGCTCGCCAAAAAACGGCAATGAAGATTCGCAGACGTATTTTGTTTCGGTCTTTTGATATATCGCGAGCAGATGCATCCGCAGATGCATCCGCGCCCCCTCGCGCAACCTTTCGGCAAAAATAACACACAACGAGCGCGATCGGCCGAGTCGAAGAACGATTTCATTAAGAACACCGTTTATATTTCCGTCACGGAATGCAATGGCGACAATAAAAATACTCGGCCCGGTCTGAAATTGGACCGACTCTTAATGCGGAACCATTCAAACCGATCCAACGTCGTGCGTTGCTGAACATGGTGCATGTTATGCGCGCTTAACCTCCGCGAATGTGCGGAAATCATTTTTATAAATGAAAGGATAAACACATCATTGATAACCTGCGCGTATCTTTGTGTATTTATCGAATTTATACAAAATCTATAGGGAAGTATGTATTAACAAAATTCATTGTATTTTATCTCATTTGAATTGAAGTAAACCTACAAGTAGGTTAAAGCAATTTTTAAATGTATTTGATACATTTCAAATGAACTGCGTATCTTTATAGGCATTTATGAGATGTAGTAATTTTATAAAATATCAAGAGAAGCATTTATTAACAAAAATTAATTGTATTTTTATATCTCATTTTAATTCAAGTAAACCTACAAATAGATTAAAGCAATTTTCAAATGTATTTGATATATTACAAATGAACTGCTTATCTTTATAGATATTTATGAGATGTAGTAATTTTATAAAATATCAAGAGAAGCATTTATTAACAAAAATTAATTGTATTTTTATATCTCATTTTAATTCAAGTAAACCTACAAATAGATTAAAGCAATTTTTAAATGTATTTGATACACTATAAATAAACTGCTGCGTACCTATACGCATTTATGAGATGTGTACTTTTGTAAAAAACCAGAAAAATTTTATCTCATTTCAATTGAAAGAAACCTACCAAAAGACGAAGGAAATTTTTGAATGTTTTTAATACGTTATTAATAGTCTGCGTGTGTCTTTAGGCATTTGTCAAAATTTTTTTAAATAATATAAGTATATTCATAAAAATAAATTCATTGAATAATTTCTTATGGATACATCTTTACGATCTTTTCAATTTCAAATTAAAAATATTAGAATTTGCGTTAAATTGTTCATATTAATTTTTTTGACAAATGCATTTCTGATCTGCAGTGTAGTGATAGTTTCCCCAATCTAGCGAGGGAGAAGGTTCCCGACTCATTAGCAGCTCGTCGGAGCGATGCACCACGGTTATTACAGGGTGAAAAGTGCAAATAATTATCGCGTAGATTGCCGTTTAGTGACAAAACGAGCGTCCTACGCCTTAATCGAGCAGAAATGTGGTTATTTAGGCAAATCAGACGGCGCGCCGGAATATTAAGTTTCGCCGTTGCCGACGGCGCGGCACGCGCGATACGATCACATTTTCCGCGATGTCTGGCGTAAAATTGCGAAACTTCGCTCGTAAAATTAATGCCGCGAACGCAGCCATTGTGTCTACCTGAGAATTAGGATTCCCGGGGCAGTGTCGTCGAGTGGGCGCGATTCGACCGCGAACTTTGCCTTCGAAATTCCCGGGGCCGTATAATTAAGAATACTTGTTGTATTTGTTGTCCGGGTACCTAGTGCCCCGTCTAACTTACTGCTAACGATAGTTTGACACTACACTGAGAAAAAAAGTAGTTACTTCAATAACACGCGTGTTATTGTAATTTGTTTACTTCGATGAATATCAATGTATTCTTTTCAATAGTATGAAATTTAGAAGCAAATCGTGATGTATTTGAATTGTCTATCATGAAATGATTGAAAATATTATTTGATTCAATACCGTATATTATTATTCGTAATATTTCTTTTGTTCCTTCAATCAGATATGTTGTTAAAAAAATTTGAGAAATGTATTGATTTATACTGGAATTGGTTCGAGGCCATATCTTATTTTTTTGAAAACATTGATGGTCAAGCTATTGGCTTATATGATTGGCGGAAGTGAGTTTTGCTATTGAAATTCAATAGTATTAAATATTAAAATAAGTTCATATGATATTGGCACTATTCAATAGTACATCTTATTGAATCAACATATATTTTTTTTGTTTCGACAGGATTTTTTACTCAGTGTACCTGTGACGACTCGCGACTGCGGATCTTTATTCCATCAAACCGGAGTGAAGTAAAATTTTATTTTTTATCTTAATACAGCACAGCCTTGGGCGAAGTTTCTGTTTACGTCCGTGCTCAGAATTGGATGAAATCAAATTGTGATGATCTCGGCGCGCAGGTTCGATCAGTGATGAAACACAGCAATTTTGCAAATTAATTAGAAACTACGTTTCGATCTCGATGTGGATCTTTTTCAAGAGATAACTTTTGCGTTTGCTATGATATAACAGAGAAAATTACATTTGAAAATTGTTCGATGTCTACCGGCATGGAAACAGTTCACTTTAACAATTTTCAAATGTAATTTTCTCTGTTATAGCAAACGCAAAAGTTATGTCTTGAAGAAGATCCACATCAGGATCGAAACGTGGAGTTTTTAATTAATTTGCGAAATTGCTGTGTTTCATCACTGATCGAACCTGTGCGCCGAGATCATCACCATTTGATTACCAAAATTACGATCGATAATTCGATCACATCTAATTCATATTGGATGAAATTTTGGCAGTAGGTTCTTTTTCGACTAAAATGAACCTATTCCCAAAATTTCATCCAATTCTGAGCACGGACGTAAACGGAAACACAGCCCAGCCTTGATCTAAGAAAACGGAAACCGTACGATCTACGAAAAACGAATATCCCCTCCACTGCGGGGCCAAGGATCTCTTTTAGTTTTCATTTTTCTTTTCAGGGACTTCCGCCCGCTTATTTGTGGCACTTTTCTGATCAAAATGTTTCATTTACATAATGAATATTACACAATAACACGTGATTACAAAATGATCGGAAGGTAAAGAAGTTAGAAAGAATGATCTACGACAATTGTGATCAACAATTTTTAACTTCCAACAGAACAATCTGTAACGAAAAATGCCCAGCTTTTTGCAACAGCTGTAAAACAAGAATATCAATAACACATTTTCGTGAAATGTAACGAAGATAGAAGGAAACGCAATATCTCACAGAATCTTTCGTCGACCCCATTTCCTCGAGACATAAATCATTGTTGTAGGGAGGCAAAAATCCTAAACAGCTTGTAATCAAGAAACCAAACCGCTAAAAATACGAGACGTTACTAATGGCCGAAAACAGTTGCCTTTAAATGCGTGAAGAGGAAAACACATTAAGCAATTTTGCTTTTGCATTTGTTCTTGTAGTCACCGCTCGTCATTTAAGATATAATTAAGCCTGACGTAGTATTTTCGTTCTTGTTGAGAATAGTGTGTGACTCGTCTGCTCAATTATTCTAAAATATATGCATAATACACTGTAGTTATAGAAAATACAATGATACTGATATTTTCAAATTTGTCTTAATTTATCTGTAGGTATGAAAATAAAATAATATGTACAATTGATAAACGATTGAGATGAAAATAGAAAAGTTAGGCGTGGGTTTCACCTAACTGTGTGCAAATTCGTAACAATTCTAGAAAACCACCCTGAGAAATAGAAAATGCTAAATTTGTATTTGGTCACAAATATCTTTTAATTAATAATAATTTTAAAACATCGACAAAAACATAAATTAAATATTACCACCTCAATCAAGGGAGATTTTAATTTTTTGTTAATTTTCTAAATGGACATTTTATTGTCATGTTCCCCTAAAATTTTCCATTGCAAATTAACAAAAGGTTGTTGTATAATTCCTATTGTAGTTCGTACGTTCATCTGCGACGCACTTAATTATTATTAGATTTGTTTTTGAGCTGCTAAATGGGTTGCATGCTATCACCAATTGCATTTGTAGAACCGCGTGCCTAATTTATATCTAGTTCATTCGATCTTCCATAGTTTCAACATTAACAGAAATTCTGCGGAATCTAATATTTCATAAAATCGTGTTTCACAAAGCAGAAATTTCTTTGTACACGACGACGGTGAAGTTCGACTGGCGGGTTTTTGGTGGGAGAAAATGCCGTTTGATTTGCCGGGAATGGAAAATGTCCTGGTAAACGAAGGAAATTAATCACTGGTAACGGCGTCGTATCGATTCAACGACAAATTCCGCGTTAATTGAACACCGCGCCGCGATATCGACGCGAACGAACTGAACGTGTGACGATTAAGAACAGCAATTACCGGTAAGAATTTATCAATTTCCGACAGATAGGTAGACGTTTAATAAACCACCATCGAGCATCGTCACTCTCGACGTTGCCGGCGGTGACGCAGCGTTATAAATGTCAAAATCGACTTTTAAAAGCCCCCGATCCATCCAGCGTTATGTATTCTCGTCCGGTGCAGTCCGGTCGGCCAGTGCTCGTCAGAATTTTTCCATTTATATTCGCATTTCATAAACTCTATCAATAATATTTATCCGACGATGAATGAACTCGACCGGGAACCACGGTAAAAGCGAAAACAGCTTTGAAGAATACGAGACACTCGGGTACAAGCGTACACACACGGCTCTGCTCGCTGTGACAACGACAATACGTCGATTTATTGTCGCTTTCAAACGAGGAACTGGAACCAGTAATTCTGTGTGCTTGATCATCAATATGTGAACAGAATGTTTACAAACACATGGCCACCATTCTAGCTTATATAAAAATGTCCTGTCGAGATTTACGGACATTATATGTAGTTTCATAGAAATTGTAACAATTGGAAGCCAATCATAAATTTAATGTTCTCAATGAAATATAATGAAATACACTGCAATTCATAAAATCTGTACGAGACAAAGAATTGAAAAACCATACAGCTGTCTTTTCGATTTTATTTCATGGAAATTAATTTATACAGAATGGAAGAAAACAAATTCTGATTGTATTATTTAAATAAATTATGTAGTTCTCTAAGGCGTTCTATTATTCGACCCTCCATCTGGAACTTCAGGATTAAGAAAAAGATTTATTTCCTTAATCTCTAGTTCCTAAGATATTGAAAGAAATATAGGTTCGACTCGTAGCTCTAGGGGTTGTTTTCATCCCTTCAACTCCAAGATCGCCGATAAAACGAGGTACAATATTTTCCAAAGATTAGGATACAGTGAAAACATTTTTCTAAGAGTTATTTCCCATGTGTATTTTCTCCGCCCCACTGTGAATATTATAAAGCGGGAATCGTGTTGACTTTACTTTTTGCTGTAATAATGTTCCATCAACTCTTCAAAAGCATATTGTTGCTTTCAGGGATTTTCTCGGAAAAGAAAGGCTCGCGTAAATTTTCGGAAACCAACTTTCCAGTATATTGTGCATGTTTTTCACGAAACAAATTTCTTTATCGAGGAAAACCGTAGCTCTGCAAAAGAGAATGAACATGGGTCAATAAAAGGAAAAGGTTTTTTGTGTCTAGAAACGTAGTAAAAATTTCAGAAAATTTATCCAAGTTCTAATATTCTAAAAATGTCACTAAAGTTGCAATATTTTTTGCGATTTTCTCTCCCTTGCGTAAAAGGGGTTGAAAAAAACTCGAATAACACAAAGTTCTAGATTAACTAGCTTCGTTTGCCGGCAAAGAAAGCGAAAAAAGAGTCGGCATTTTAAGGGTCGTTCACAAGAAAAAAAATTCCCCGTTAATTTAGCGTGTCCGGCGTATCACGCACGCAGCTCGAAGCGATTCCAGCATTTCGCTGTCTACACGCCTCGTTATTTACCCTCTTCGAATCCTCATGAATTTATCGAGTCGCTCCGGTAGCCAACGTGCTTCGAATTTTCCCCCCCGGGCATCGCGAGCCGTCGTTTCGCGTTATTCAACCAGCCCCGGCACAACGGTTGTCTATTCTCGCTCCGCTATTTTTTGTTTTTTAAGGTGGCGGATTTTAATGCGTGTCTGGGATGCGCCATTTTATCCCGTGCCGCAGTTGACTTAATGCGTTAGGCAACGGCAGACGAGAGGAACCGGGCTCGTTGCCCTTGCGACAACCCGGCAAATGGCGGATTACACCGCGGTATTGTAATTGCAAATGGCGGCAGAATCGGCACCTCCGACGCCCAGAGAGAGAGGATTCGCCACGGAATTTTATACGAACTCTCTTCGGGACGAATCATGGAAACCGGAGAAAGGCCGACTTATTCAGGCGTGACCTTCGGTTGCTATGCTTGAATAATCGAAGCAATATTCCGGTGTTGGAACTCCTTCAACGGTTTCGGTGAAGACCTGCATTGTTCCTTTTGAATATATTTTCGCCAGGCGAAGATTTCGACGCTCTTTTCCGCGCGGAAAATATTTCTTCCGTTTCCGACCCTACACGAGTGAATTCGTCTTGGTATATGCACTTTCGTATGATATAAAAGAGTACATAGTGTCCAATTTAAAAATTTGAACGTCACCTTGGTTCTAAAAAAATTACAGTTACTATTACATTGCTTGCAAAAGCAGTATAACTTTCTTTCGAATCACAGCTGTTTTGAACACCCTGCATTCTTCTGTTTAACACTAAACCTACCTAGCCAAGAAAGCGATTAGAATGTTTCAGCTTACAAAAATGACAAAGCTCTATCTGTTTGAATCCTGTGCAGTTTTTATTACAACATGTATTTGGTTTAGTAGGTTGGCAACTAAGTTCGCGACCTCCACATTTTCTCAAACGAAGTCATTCATATACGTATACTTTTTAAGCACGAGTATTTTCTATCAAATTAATTACAAAATTCAGAGCTTTCCAATGATATACAGTTCAAAAGGAATGGTCACTGAATGAGGTTATAATGATACAATGAAAGAATTGCGAAACAAAAGGTCGCGAATTTCGACGCCAACCTAATACTTTGACAAAGAAAATCGAATCAATTTCCATGCAAGCAACTTGATAATTTCAATAATTGTAAGATGAAAGATATCAAACTGGTCATTTTGACCGGTAGTTAAATATTAGATAATTACATTCGTTCGTGCCCGATTCGAAAATGATATTCAATGGTTAAATTTTAAAGAATACACAGCTTTATTAATCAATTATATATAATATTTTTTTTTACACTCCGCCGTGCAGTTTGCGACATCTAAGAAAATCTGGCACGAACGTATGGAGTCATCTGACATTTGCAAAAATGTGACGACATTTATGGTTATTTTCATAGATTGAATGTCCAAGGAAAAGCTTAAGGGTGGGGAAGGGGTGTAAACATGTTCACCGACAGCGCTGCAAGTGAAAACATGTTGGATTAGAGGGTCGACGTCTTCCAGCGTGCAGGCAATTTCGCGTGAAAATTGAGGTGGCCGTGCACATTCGCGGGGGCTCTGCTGGGTACGTTTATCAATTACATACCTTGAAGCACAGTTGAGTCAGGTTGACGAAACGTTTATTCGGGTTGAGCTGCATTCGGGTTCCCGAGACACCTGCGCCGCGTGAATAATACAGAAGGTCGTTTAGAGTGTTTAGACGCACGCCTGTCCCGTAAAGTGTTGCGAACAAACTGACATGTCCCTGACTTTCGCGACGGTGGTCGTTGAGCGTTCAAAGTACCTAATTCGACACCAGAAACTATGAGCCATCTATCTCTTTTGCTTCATTTTGAATTAGTAGACACCGGATTTTTGTACAAAATTTTCTACATCCAAATTCTTTAATCATTTCAGAAATAATAATTAAATAATACTTTTTTTAATTAGACAGATGTGTCTGACCAGCATGGAGGATTTCTACTTACTCGTAAGTGGTACGTGCACGTTTGAGTCAGACACATCCGAAAGAGTGCTTGAATTCGACTTATTAACCACGCTTATATTAACTTGCCGTGTTGTTGTATCCGTCAAATCTTGTAATCGAATTTTAAACCCCTTTCCATAGTCCAATCTTGCTGAAATTTTCTATACACACTTAAAACATAAAAAAAAATACTTCTTAAAAACCATGCTTATACTAAAATCCTGGTTCTCCATAAAATACCGAATCCAGTTAAATGATTAACAATATTTTTCCCAAAAATTTTAAGTAATTAGTCCAAAATTTCTTCTATTATAAAATTAGTGTCGGAATAGATAGAAAAATATAATATAAATTTAAATAAAATCATGACATTAGTGACTAGATAGATAAAAGCGTGGAGCGCCCACGAAGATTACGTGAATATAGTTTAGCGCTCCACGCTTTTATAATAATAACAATAATAAATAATAAATTATAGTCACTAATGTCATGATTCTATTTAAATTTATATTAAATTTTTCTATCTGTTCCGACACTAATTTTATAACAGAAGAAATGTTGAACTAATTACTTAAAATTTTGGGGGAAAATATTATTAATCATTTAACTGGATCCGGTATTTTATGGAAAACCAGGAAAAGAATTATTTTCTCCTTTCTAGTACAATTTAATATAAGCGTGGCTTTTAAGAAGTTTTTTAATACATTTTTTGTAACAACTACTTTGAAAGTTAGATTAATATTAATAAATAATTTGTTCACAGTTCGTTGCACGATGCTTCACAAGGCGAGTCACGCAATGTTTCCTCGAAAAATATATTCTTTTCATCTCAAGTGGACGTTATTTATGACCCAGCCAAGGGTGAAGATGTGAGGGAACAAGTAGAATGAGGCAGCGTATAATCGGACGCGTTTCTCAATCTCTTCATGCCCGCCCATGAATTTTCAGTACTTGTACCGAAAAACTATTTCCAAGTGAAACCCAATGAATTGTTTCTAAAGGACTGCTTACGGTCACAATAAATTGAAAATATTTGATTCAATTGCTGTAAATGTTCTCTACTATTTTACAAAGTTAGAGCATAGCACAATAATTACTGAAGAAAATTTTTACACATGTCAAAAATTTATAAAAATTCGCAGTATCAACAATTACCGAAGAAAATACAATTTTAATATACGTAATAAATTCTCAAATATAATTTTCATGGTTGCTGGTAACTTTATCACGAGTGAACATTCGATGATTACGTTCTTCTGATTGATGTCGCCGATACAATATCGCAATTGAACATTCATAAAAGTCGAGGCAGAATATCTCTGTGTGCATGCGCGAGAGGTGTGACCCAGAAATAAATTATATCTAGTCGCATCCCTTACGCGAAGCAAACCACTTACAGGGGATGCGCCATTTATCTTTAAAACATAAAACTGCACCGCACAGACCGCCCCATGTTTTTCCGTGTACACGAAGATTGTCCCTCGAACATACCCTTTAGAGTACAGACATTTATTTTAGAATTGTCAATGGAACGTACCGACGTAAATTGTTTCGCCCCTGCTGGTACAGACGACTGTAACGCGTGACCAATAAGTCTCTGACAATTTCTTTTCCATAGAAATTCTAGACGATTTTACATTCTAGATTGACATTTTGTACGCGTAAGTACAGCTGCACACCTCGTAGGAATTTAATTCCATTTCATAAATTTTATAAATGTATACAGAGTAACTTCAACGTTACGAATATATACATGTTACAATTTTGCAGAGGATTTTTAGACGTTGCAATCGTTGCAGGCAACTTTGCATGAAAATCTGCAGTCTAGTTATTAAATTTGGCAACTTGTTTGACCATTTCATTAATTTTTCTGAGAGATGTATGCAGAGTAACTTCAACATCACGAATATACACATGCTATAATTTTGCTGAGGATTTTTGAACGTTACAATCGATGCAGGCAACTTTGCATGAAAATCTGCAGTCTCGTTATTAAATTTGGCAACTTATTTGACCATTTCATAAAGTTTTCTGAGAGATGTATGCAGAGTAAATTCAACATCACGAATATACACATGTTATAATTTTGCAGAGGATTTTTAGACGTTGCAATCGTTGCAGGCAACTTTGCATGAAAATCTGCAGTCTAGTTATTAAATTTGGCAACTTGTTTGACCATTCTATAAAGTTTTCTGAGAGATGTATACAGAGTACCTTCATCGATACGAATATATACATGTTATAATTTTGCAGAGGATTTTTAGACGTTACAATCGATGCAGGCATCTTTGCATGAAAATCTGCAATCTGGTTATTATATTTGGCAACTCGTTTGACTACACGTGCACGTAACATCCGCAGTCTAGAGATAAATTCCCATGTGGAATTCTATCTCGTGAGTGAATTAATTGAGGATAGGGATTTGAGTTTCCGAGGTTACGAAACTCGCAGCCTAACGGAAAATGATGAGAGGCTTAATCAAAGTTTCATGGAAATTATCGGTTTAAGAGTATCGATATATCGACGAATACCGGAGATGCCTGAGGAACCAGAATGTTAGGGGATTTGATGGTATCAGGGTAAGTAGCGATTATGGATAATTAGGTGGATTTTTGATAGGGTTTAAAATCGGCTGAAATTGTGTCCGGCCATCATTTCGAAAAACGATAACCAATCAAAAAACTATATACTTGAATTTATAATATTGAATCTAGTCGGTCTATTAAAATCATTAATACAACATAAAGGTCCTAGCTTATTTATAAAAATATAAGTTTACTGAAACAGAAGTAATTACGATATCTGCTATACCGACTCCTATCAATTATTTATTAGATAATTAAACGTCCAAGAGTTAATAGGAGAATAGTAATCAATCAAGGAGAAACGAATAGTAATAACTTCTCCGTGCGGTCGGTAATAGAGAACTTCTCGCGATAAGGGTTGCAGACATCCATCTTTCACCAAAACAAACATCGCAGCCTCCCTTTTGTTCCAATAAACATCCCTCATGCGGGTAGAGGAGAGATTGGAAAACGTCAAAGCATAACTGGATCCCCCTTATCACATTTCAATCTTTGTTTCGAGGCCTGAATAGTTTCAAGGATCGACAAGGCTTTATCCCGGGCGCATACTCTTCTGTTCGCGATGTCCTTTCACGACGCAAAGTGGATGCCGCTGAAACAGAGACCCGCCACTTCGACCGGAATTGATATACGAGTCCCGATTAAACTCGCCGTAGATTTCGCAGGGGGTTTAACAGGTCGCCGGACAATGAGTATTCAAATTGCGGAGAATTTCCAAAATTTACGAACTTCCAAAAGATATTACAATATACAGGCTGTCCCAAAAATGTCGGAAAACCGTGGGGATGGTTCCTGAGGTCATTTAAAGTAACTTTTTTTTTGGAAAAGTTACTTCAAAATGACCAATAATTATCACTTTCAAGGTTTTCGATATTTTTCGTCCACCCTGTATATTTCAGTTTACAACATGTAGCTATGTTTTCGTTTGAATATAATCGCTTTGGTGAGTTTTATCAAAAATACGCTAATATGGAGAAATTCTGTTATACTGTTTTATTTGCCAAAGGAGTTTGTTGGGAATGTTTGTTTTGCTATTCGGGCGATTCAAGTGATTTATTCAGATCAGTAATCAGTAGACTGCGGATCTTCATGAAAAATAAAAATGTTCTGCATTGATTGTAGGAAGTAGAAGTAAATCAAACAATGATTTTACCCCCCAAATGACTTCGTTACGTGAGAAACAATGTTACAATGTTCATAAATTTGTCTAATCTTTCACTGTTTCATATTTCATCCAACCAATTATTTCATAAATGCACAAAGATCCGCAGTCTAATAAACACATATGTAGATGTTCTGGAAAGAATGGTTTCATTGGTTCAATTTTGCCTTGATCTCGTAATTTGCACGAGTAAGCGATCCGTTTGTCAAGCCTCTTCGCGAGCACCCTAAGCGCTCCATTCGACGGACACCCAGTGCGTCGCAGCCATCGAGCTTTCCCAGTGAATATTTACCGTCGAACACGTCTCAAGGGATGAGGACCGAGCAGCGTTAACGAGATTTACTATTAAATCGCGCAAGCATTCCGTGTCTCGGGCATCCGTTGCAAATGCACGGCCCCGTTTTCCTCGTTCTCTATTCACTGGTTTGCTTGTTTTCCTTTTCTCACTTTCCCCCCTCTCTCTCTCTTTCTTTCTTTCTTCCTGTCTGTGTCCGTGCGCTCGGACTTCTCTCTCTCTCCTCGGGGCAACGAAAT
This sequence comes from Lasioglossum oenotherae, assembly GCA_028455765.1. NCBI lineage: Eukaryota > Metazoa > Arthropoda > Insecta > Hymenoptera > Halictidae > Lasioglossum > Lasioglossum oenotherae. Next base: position 1,786,282 of record CM052284.1, on the reverse strand, counting down.
TTTTCTGTCCAGAGCGGAGGAAACAATGGAAAGAGTGCTGCTCTCCGTGAGAATTGGAGCACGACATTCGCGAACGAGTGTGCTTTCTCACGGGAATAGGGGCCGCGCTGTGGTCTTTACCCAAAGTGCAAGTGTACCATAGATCATTGCCGGCGCGCTGTAGCGTAGAGGATGCGAGAGTGATCATTCGAAACCCCGCCCCCCCCCCCAGTGTCGCGGGAGGGAGACTATCAATCGAACACACTTTTGTTTCGATTTCCTCAGGCACGCCGATCCCCGATTCCGTTACACGTGCTACAGAATTATGGAACGTTTCTTCATTTGTGCTGCTCCTCGTGCCAAATTGATCTGCAAATCCACCATTTTGTAAACCGATGCAGTCTACTCTCTTGTACCACGATATTCTAACTGCCCGGTATCGATACAATCATTACATCGTTGTTATATTAAATTTATTTTAGAAAACTCTGCTGTATAATCGCAGAACTCAAGATCAAAGAATAGCAACTATACAGGGTGTCCCAAAAATGTTGCACTTGAGCAGGGTGATTCCCGAGGTGATTTGAAGTAACTTTTTCCTTTGCGAAAATCGTCTCAACTGCTCCGTTCAGGAGTTATTAACGAGAAACACTGACCAATCAGGGCCCGTCTACGTCACGCTCAGCGGGGCCTGTCGTAGCCACGCCCTGATTGGACCGTGTTTTTCGTTAATAACTCCTCAACGAAGCCGCGTAGAACATTTTCGCAAAGAAAAAAGTCACTTCAAATCACCTCGGGAATCACTCTCTTCGAGGAAGTACATTTCTGGGGTACCCTGTATAAATTCTTCGATCTTGTTAAGGATTTGGAAACTTCTCCCGATTCTCTTGGACCAAAAATCAAATTGCACACTGTAGATTCGTTCTCGACCATGAAGAGAATCTATCTGGAGCGCATCGACAGCAAAACTCCATCAATAGCTCTGGCGTCTATCACGTCGAAACCTAAATTCCGATCAGAGCTCTATAAATAAAACAGACAGTGCAATTAAAAGTTGGTGAACAGATAGCGAGGTTGATCCCCGATAAATCGAAAAGTTTTACAACGGGGTTACAACTTCTGTCCGCGAAAGGTGGGTACGAAGGTGTCACGGTGGATGCTCACGTGAGACACAGGGCTTCGCGTTTCTGAAATAAAAGCTCGGCTTGTTACACAGCCCGCGGCGATGCTAATTAATCGAGTTCCATCGTGACCGGTTTCGCGGTTCGTGCCAGCCTGAAAACCTCCTCGACGAAGGCTTTGTTTGTTCGATGATGGATTGGTCCGGGAACTGTCGTCACAGCCGTGCCGGTGAAATCGGTGCACGAGCGCCAACACCGATCGATTCGCGTTAATGGACGGAATTGAGAGAATTGCTTCTAATGTCATCGAATCAACCCTCGACGCGACGGTTTGACCGAGAGAATATTGGAACAATCCTGCAAATTCCCATCCACGCGGGTTCGGCACTCGTTGACACGTGTGCAGACGTGAAATTGCAACTGGGATGGTCTAAGGTTGTCACCGACGTAATATTACGTTCTGCTGCGAGCTGGCATCGGTGCTCATCGGTATACGATTTATTGTTTTTACTGGTCAGTGTTACGGTTTTGAACGAGCTGTCATTCATTGTCTCTGACGTAATATTACGTCTTGTTGTAATAACTGATTGTCATTGATGTAGAATTTCCTGCATTTAATGATTAATGAGATTTTACGGTTTTGAACGAGCTGTCATTGGTGGTAGCTGACGTAATATTACGTCTTGTTGTAATAACTGATTCTCATTGATGTAGAATTTCCTGCATTTAATGGCTAATGGAATGTTACGGTTTTGGACAAGCTGTCATTAATTGTCTCTGACGTAATATTACGTACTGTTGTAATAACGGATTCTCATTGATGTAGAATTTCCTGCATTTAATGGCTAATGAGATTTTACGTTTTTGGACGAGAGGTCATTGATTGTCTCTGACGTAATATTACGTCTTGTTGTAAGCTTTGGCAACGATGTATGCGCATTTAATATCTATCATTATTACAAGTAGCTGCACGAGTTCGCTCAGCAATCAATTAACACATCGTTTGTACCGTCAAAGAATTTTGTCTATCGAACTGTAACGGAGTAATAAGACCGTAATAAATTATTGAATGTTCGACGAGATAGTAAAACGTCTGCGACTGACGGCCCGGAAATAAGGCGTTCCACCACCGTGACAATGGTGAACCGTGTGTAAGACGATCCAATGAAATGGCTATTTTAATATGGCCGTAAATTTCTTTCGTTCCATAATCAAAGCGCTGCTCGTTAATCGGGGAAATTTAAGACTGGCTCCCGTCATCCGAATTAAAATATTCCGTAAAATGAGCTGATAAAAATATTCCGAGTCATTTCGAATGAATAATATTGATAAATTAATGAACAATATTGTAAAAGATGCAATTGATGCAAAATGTTTTATTCGGCTATTCGTTACTCGGCTCTAATGTTCTTAATAATCCGTTCGTCCAGCACAGAAAAATGTAGATCACCATTTCTCGACGACCGTGAAAGTTCAAGCGATTCAGGATGCACAGGTATCGCGTGGAAATATTTTCCGATCAATCACTCGTGGCGTGCCTGCACAAAGACAACACCGACAATCGCTTTGTCGGTCTGCCAGACGACTCGGGGATACATTTCTCCTGAAACGGCAACAGAATGCGGTCTTTGATGTTTTCATTTTATGCTTCCATTCTAACCCCGTCGGGTTCGACGTTCTTTCTTCCCCTGATATATGTACGCGCAGCCAGAGGGAATTATGCTTTGCGTAACGGGAAGAATGGCAGACGTGAGGCAAACCGACGGTTGCAGTTGCCAATGAACTCTGAAGTTTGAAACACGCCGCCGTACCAGTGAAAACAAACGCGGAACCGCCGCCGCTGGACCGCGGCACTTCCCGCAATTGTACACTTTTGTATGCAATTGGATGCGAATTGGATAGAATTGAGACTAAACGAATTATTCCTCCCCGATGTTCCTGAAAAAAAACCAAATGAAACTCGAATGAAACGTTTTTTAATCCAGAAGACTTAAAGAGTGTCTTCAGGCATCGACTCTCGCTATTTGATGGCAGAGCAAGTGGTTACTATTGTTTGCGTGGAAAACTTCTCTTAACTGGTCAACTACTAGTACCTTTACCTTATACGCTGAACGATATATCAAATATTGAAATAAGCGACGTCTGCTGCGAAATTCGGAATGTTCCCGTACGTATTCAAACTATGCCGGTGGCTCATTCGCGTAACCGGAGTGTCAGTTTACTTTGCAGCAGGTTTCCATTTCGTATGCAGAGGTTCCGTCACGCGGAACGAACGGAGTCACAATGTAACGAAAAACGGATCTCCAGATGCGAATTCAGCGGGAGGGAAACGCCGCTGAACCATGCAAATCGATCAGACGTCATCCGTCGTCATACGAATTCTGCTTTCAGCATTCTGAGCAGCGGAGGTAAACGAGGGAAAAGATTGCAATTCAAAGTATCGGCACCGTGGAGTCCTCTCACGGCCGGAACCGATGTGACTGTTCCTTGGAAATGAATCCTAAGTTTACTGCAGGCGTTTATGCGAGCATTCGTTCCCAAACATTGATTCGCGATCATCTAGAACGGGTTCCCCCACTACTAACGTACCGCTTCCTCCACTACCATTACCATTTTTCCCATATTCTGCAATATTTCAGCTTCAATTTAAAAAAGGAATCGCTCTTTCTCATTCCTATCGAAACTTCTCATCAACGAATTTTTAACGTCTGGTGATAAAAATAAGAGAATAAGGTATCAGCAGAAGTTAAACAATTCGTTGATAAGAAGTAAGTTGAAAGGATTAAATACTTATTCAGCAAATCCTCATTTACTGTCCGATCACTGTCCAGTGCCTGCCCCGGCTCGGTTATATCGGTGTGAACACCACTATTTCTTTCACTAACTTGTTTCTGACATTTTTCTGATTAAAACAAGACCAAACACGACATGATTTCAATTGCATTTAGTGGTTTAATCGATAGTGAAAGTCGGGTCGCAAGGAAGGATAGCGTATGGGAAAGAACACAGTTCGAAGGCCCGCGTGTTCGCTGTCCTTCCTTACGCCCGAAACTTTCATCGTCGATTAAATCACTAAATACAATTGAAATTATATCGTGTTTGGTTTTATTTTGATTGGAAAAACACCAGAAATAAGTTAGTGAAGGTCCCATCAAAAATATGTAATGAAAAATAAAGCATTAGCATTACATTGTGAGAACAAACGGGCCTTTAAACTGTGCCATTCAACGACAAAGCCATTCTTTGAGGGTTATCAAATCATTTCAACGAAAAAATGATTTCATTAGTTGTGTTCACAAAAGTCGATGTTTTGCAAAACCCTAAGGTGGTAGACAAATTTTGCGGCAATATTTGAAATCAGCGTGACGGAATCTACAGGAAATTATGTATAGCATGTCTAAAAGAAAGTCTATCCCGACATGACATTGGATAATCCAAAATTTTCTTGAAATTCTGCAAGTTTAACACAGGTTTCCAAGGTTAGAAAACGTCCGTACGATAATCTTTCTATTTTTTCCATATTCTGCAATATTTCAGCTTTAATTTAAAAAAGAAATCATCGTTTTATCTCATTTCTATCGAAAGTTCTTTGATTTTGACACAGAATTCATCAGTTTGAATTCACAGAATTTACCAGCGTACCAGTTCCCCCACTACCATCGCAGGAGTAGAGAGAGGAGCCGTCTTTACACGAAGCATAATTACTAGACTTTGGATGCTTATGCAATTTTCAATTTTTGTAGAGGAATTTTTAGAAGGTGAAATAAAAATAGAATCTTATTTTCCGTAGTAGAAACCTATTTGGATCTAAAATCAATTAAAATCCTGCTAAATTCTGTCATATTTTATATCCCAGCATTTTTTTCAAATTTTCGAAAGCCATAATTGCATAAAGATCCGCAGTCTAATAGTTACACTTTACACTATTTGGTCACTTGTTTCATTGGTACTGAGTAACGTAACAACCAAAGCAAGTTCAATCAGTAGCGTTTTTATTCGACGAAGTTTATCCCGCATCCGTGTACAGGCAATTTGCAGTACCATAAAATAAAGAAAATAAACATGATAGTAGATGAAATGAACAGACAATAATGTTGATTCGACCAAACTGCAAAAAACGGTATTAAATCGGCCGTTCACGTTCTACGAATTGAAAAGTGATTAAAAGTGGTCGAACAAACGGAACAAATAGTTTTAATTTGTTCTCGGCCCCTTCAATGTTCCATTTAAACTCTATATTTGCTTTTTAATTGGAGGAAACTTCATCAAAACGCAAATCAATTCGTAACGTGCGTGGAATAACTTTTAGAAAATATTTCGTATATTTCACTTCGACGTGGCTGCATGCCGTTGTCGAATATGGTCCAAATCAAATATTTGTTATGTATACTGTAGCGAGATTTTAATAAAAATGGCTTGCAATATCCTGCGCGGAATCGAGTAATAACGATAGTTCGATTATGTCAACAGTATGTTGAGATGGAACGGCGATTCTTATTTTAAGAAAGTATAGGTGCATTTTTCTGCACCTATACAGAAATGGCGATGTGTGAAACAAATAAGAATGAACTGTAAAATGTATCTAACAAATTGTAAAATTTGTAAAAAGATAGAATCAGGTTGAAATATATTCCAAACAAAGTAAAATGAAAATTTGTCTTCTAATCATGCGATAGAGAACGATAGTGCAAACGCGAGATACACGATCGTGAAACAGGATCGGCTGTAAGTCGGAAGACGTAAATTGGGTACAGCATAATTCAGAAACTTGCGTTAATATTTATGGCCGACGAGCTGCAAGGCGACATACTTTTATTCTCGCCGGTAATAAAGAAGGATTGCTGTGCGACATCAAATAGTACGCGGAAAGCAAGAAGAAGGATTGCGAACGGCGAGCATGATTTTACTTGTACATAAGTTCGATTGCGCAAGGCGACATTTCCAGATATTGTCTTGCTGGTTAACATAATCTAAAGTCTTGCCTGGTTTCCAGAATATAAGAACATGACCAATTCAGTGATTTTTAATGTTTAAATTATTTAAATACAAAGATAAATATTAACAGCTCTTGATATGTTTGCTATTCCAGAACATGAAATATAAAACGAGAAATATGTTACATTTTGTCATTTTTCGTATTTTACAGTACTTTGGACGTCTGTAAAATGTTATTGATAAACTAGATAATTCGCTAAAAGTAAATATCGAATGGTGGTGTCCAGTTTAAGGGTGAAATAAAATATTTACGATCGCTTTGTTAGTCTCTATTTAACAGTGTGGACGTCTACGAAAGCCGAGGATTAGTTAGTTAATAACATTCGCCAGTAATGTGCGGCGATTCGACGAGATTCCCTGTAGAAATAACGGAAACTCGATAGCTCATAAAGCGGCGTAGTCTTTAACACAGCATGGGAAGGTTAATGCGTATAGTCACTGCACCAGAAACATGAAACAGGTCGCAATTCATTTGACTAGCTTGGAAAGTGGATTATCACGATCCAATTTCACGTTACACACTGCAATCTACTGCATATATGCGAACGGACGCTTATTAAGGCCAATGTTCGCTGCGGGTTAACGTGACATGCCCGATCGAATAGCAAACGGACGTTTTCGGCACACCTGATCATCGTGGCCGGACTTTCGTCCTCTTCGCAGTATCGTTTCCTCGGAATTGCTCTTCAGAACAGCTGAGATCATTCGACCGATTCGACCGTCAAGTGGATTTTTCGATGGAAATCCGTTTTCTCAATTCCACCATTTTATTCGAACGGTCTGCGGAACGCTATAGATTTGCAATTTACCCTAAGTGTCTCTTTCAGCATGACAGAGCCAGATAATAAGCTTGCATCAGTAGCTAGTGGCATCTATCATTGTCAACCATAGGTGATCCTTCGGGGAATTTGTATCCACCCTATACTTTTCCGAATGAAATTTTTTAACATCACATTCGGACACCACCAAACTCTGAAAATAACTGGAATGCACATCTATGACGAAAGAGAGTTGAGAAAATTTGACGAAGTTATCGAAAGAGAAATAAATGTGTTGCGTAGCTCCTCCACTTCTTCATATGAATAATCTGACATTTAAATAGCACGGCAGACGCTGACAGATCCGCGAGAATTGGGAACGAGACAACGACAGCGTAATTATTTATGAAACGTCTCGAGTTGCTTCTCTGTTTCAACAATTGCTGGAATAAAGTACAATTCGCGGTAAAATACGAGGATTGAAATATCCCCGGGGGAAATCGTTCCTCGGGGCGACGTCCATCTTAGATGCATCTGCAGACGGAATTAATCATCGGCATTCCGCTCGTAGATTCCTCTCGCGACAAAAATCCGCTTCGCGTCCGGACGCGCGGTGCGCGGCGTTCCCGCCGTTTAAACACGAGAAATTTAACTATGAAAAATGTCGCTCGGGGACGCGGCCGTTCGCGGAGAGAGAAGAAACTACTCGTCGCAATTGAAATTTCATACCGGAAATTCTTGCCTCCCGCAAAATCTTCCGGCTGACTTGCGCGACTGGAGGATTCCATTCGGTTGAAATTAAATCGCAACCCCGTCACCGATACTTTCTCCGCGTCGGATTTATTCAGCTGCTACCCGTGCCCGTCGCAATAATACGCCCAGGCTAATACACCGCGAGAGAAATGTAATGCTAGATTTCAAACCTGCAATCTCGGGATTGTGAACGCCGCCGACCGGTTTTCCACTGACGCCAGATTGCAGATTGTCGACGCGTCTGTCACGGCATCGGATCCTTCGAGCTTGAATTTGTCAAGATGGATTTAATAATATCTCTCGGATATATTCTCCGGGTGTATGACGTGCACCGACCACGTCGCCATTTTTCGGAATCTTTTGGAGCGACAAATCAATTTTGGTGCTCGAGTTGTAACGATTTTACTACGTTGATAACAACCTCCGACGACAATGTAATTTGTATAATAAATAACAACACAAAATTTCAATTGTAATCTCTAAGGAGGCTTCCGAGGTTACTAATGTTACGAGCCAGGGCCGCGAGCAGCACGAGTGGCCGGCGAAGGATTGTTGCCCTAGGAATATGATATCAATTTGTTAGTTAAGGTACGCGGACGAACCTAATGCGAAATTGGGGAGCTGCTGGAAGGTTGGATAAGAGCACAGACGAACCTGATGCGAAATCAGTGAGCTGTTAGGATGCGGACGAACCCAATGCGAAATTGGGGAGCCGCTAGGATAGTATAGTTTTCATGGACGAACCTGATGCAAAATACAATCCGAGCGGTAAGATTGTATCGTGTGGGGACGTTCAATTGCTTGATTAGGATATTGGACAATAGTTATGGGTTTAATGAATTTGCGTTAATTATCAAAGAACACAAATATATTCTTACTACAAGAATTCGTATTACAATTGTTTAATTGTCGCGAATGGATTGAATTTAGAATAGAAAGAATTGAAAGAAGATATTACCTAAACTAGGATGCACGATGTTGACGAATGGATTGAATTTAGAATAGAAAGAATTGCAAGAAGAAACGATAGAAACAAGAGAAGATCGACAGTACGAGTCGCTATGATTGGTTACCTCTTTCGTTGGTTACTGCAGCCTCTTAACGAGTCGACCAGAATGCTAATTGACCAAACTACGATGAAACTCCGCGCACTGGAACCTGCATCTCGGAGGAAGAAGACTCTCTCTCCTTAAACATTCAGGATTCGTGCCATCGCGTCGGACACTCCCTAGCAGTCTGTTACCATCATTCACAGCTCAAGAACTAGGTCTGAGTGTCCAATTAATTCCGTGCTCGTTCCAAGCTGCTTACCAAATTAAAGAAGTTCCCGAAGCCGACAATCTCCCCGGCCGTTCGAGCATGATTTTCCAGAATGCCCGGAGAAGACCACGCTCACAGGATCTGTACCAGTTCTTTAACCTACAATGGTTCCTTAAACGGATCCGAGGACGGTTTACACGGAAATTGCTTTCGATCGGCCAGCTCTTTATAGGTTGGCGAGTTATAAGAGAGGTGGGGGCACCGAAACTAGACTCGCGAGAGACTCTCGGAGACGTTATCGATACCGGTTGGAAACGTGACTTCGGGGATCCTATCTAAAATAGAGGATCCTTTCGAGAAGAGAAAGAGAGTCCCGATCGCACTCAGTATCGGAATCCCCCGGCTGTAATTCTTTTCCAATAGGCCAATCCATTCTTCGATACGTCCAGTAATAGTGGCCGGATGCCTCCCACAGGCGACAGAGTTTTATCGTCAAGTTTTCCCGAAGAGAAATCGCTCGCAGGACACTCCAATTATTTCTGCAAGCGGCGGGGGCGGTGCGATGCGCGGCTCCAATTCTGCAGTTTTTTGTTTAATCGGCTTTCTACCCGTCCAACCGACCCGCCAGGGTCTTCGCGAGTGTTCCTTTATCCGCCGGTACCCGTTCCAGAGGTCCTTCCACTGCTCTCTGTCCTAGCGATGGGAGCGATCCAACTCTTTCTCCTGATTTCAGAGCATTCAGTCTGTCCCACAAGAGCTTGTCAACGATATTTCTGTAAATATTCATGTATTTGTAAAAAAAAAACGTTATGTGAGTCGAATCTATACATCAAACATCAATACGTTCTTACTTAGTAAGGGGTCCAATCTTCTCCATTAGCAATTATAGCTCGGCACTGTCTCGGAAAACTGTCAACTAATTTCTCGGCGTACGCTACAGGTAGCAACCTCCACATCTTCCGAATGTGGTGTACAAGAGTTGTTATTTCGGTAGTATGTTTCGCTCTCAGCTTGCCCTTCGTTATGCACTGGGGCTGTAACTTTTCCGAAGCTTCAAAGGATTCGAGGGAACGAAGTTCGATCTTATAGGTGATGGTGTTTTCCGCTTTCCATTCGCTACCAAATTGTTGGTTTCGCGTACGCTGGACTCATCTCGGATAGCTCTGTTCTTTCCACTGCCACGAACAAAACTGACAAACATTCAGTGTCGCCAGATCGAGAAAATCGAGGGGAAGTTTACACCCTCTCTGATGACCAGATTAAGGGGGAACTATACCCTCGGATTGTAACTAGAGAGGAACTAGAATCTTACTAGATTTTGGGTCGAAACATGGGTTTGCGCGAATCGATTTTTTGTCCTTATTTGAGCATATTTTGGGCTGGGTGAGGACTCATTCTGTTGAGGAAGGTTAAATACAGGGTGCTCTTCTCATGATTTAACAAGATTATGTTTATATTTAATAATATGAGTGCCCAAAGTAGAGAAAAAGTCTAGAAAAATAACCGCAGATTTCAATGTATTTTTCTGTATCAAAGAGACTTTTTTGACTGATATGATGAGATGAGCACCCTGTGATGAACCTTCCTCTGTCAAATGAACCTTTGTGCAGCTCAAAATATGCTCGTATAAGGACAAAAAAATCGATTCCCGTGATTTCATTCACATTAGCATAGATTTCCCCATGAAGACAGAGGTCCTCTCTGATGCAGAGCTAGTCTAGAGCCAATTTTAGATCAGT